>PVKA01041112.1:0-18300 GCA_004027165.1 Ctenomys sociabilis | reverse complement strand
AAAAGTGTAAGAGACTGTCTTTATTTTATTTTAATTAATAATTAATTTATTGTATTTTAGGGAAGGGTCTACAGGGTGTTCAGGGTCTTGCTACTAGATTGGACTCACAGTGATCCTCCTGTTCACAGACTCCCAAGGGCTGGGGTTACAGGTGCATGTTGTAACTTAGAAAGGGGACAAGGAGGCAAACGTCCAAAAAGAAAGTAGTGCTTTATTATAGCCGGTACCCAGTGGTGGACTCTCTGCAAGGTTGCAAAGAGGCGCGGTGAGGCAAGGCAGGTAGGGGTATTTAAACTCAAAAGCCACAAAGCAGGGTGGGGGTCAGTTACCTAGGATAGGGAACTTGGCAGGGTCAAAAATTTCTGCTTCTGACCATACTTGGTATATAGTAATGCAGATGTTCGTTAAGGGAGGGTGCAGGTGCGGAGCTGGCACATACAGAACAGGAACACGATGTGTGGGAAAGCTAGAGGAGGGCACAGCTAGGGCAAAGATGGAGTCACTTTGGGCAGGTTATAACATTAAACCACAAAGTGAGCAGTCAGCCTGGGCATGAAAGAAGTCCAGCAGGGGGTCAGGAATCAATCATGGCAATGGAAAGAACAAAGGGTTACATTTTTGTAACAGGTAGGTGCAACTTTAGAACCAGCAATTGCAATTTGTATTAGTCACAGATTGATCATATTGTGTGGTTTGGCGATTTAATAATGAATAGTTATCATGGAAACTTATTGAGCTATATAACAACACAGTGCTGACCTTCTGAGTTATATGACAGCACAATGGTGGCTGGATGTGAAATGGAGTTATATATTTAATGATTAACAGTTGTGGTGGAAACTTACGGAGTCATATGACAGGGGTGTCTGGATACAAAACAGAGTTACATAGGTTATAACAGAAACATACAGAGTTGTATAACAAAATAGCTGTTCTAGTTACAAAATGGAAATGATTACATGGGATTATAACATCGCATACCCAGTTTCAGTTGCAGTCTCAACTTTCAAGGGGGGGTGGAGCTGGTATGCATGTTGGAGATTGAACCCTGTTTTAGTTTGCTGAGCTATCTGGCCAGCCAATGATGGCCATTTTTATGTTTCAGTAATTTAAGAGGACTTGAATAGATCTTTAAATGTTGGGGTTTTGGGGCTGGCCAGATAGCTCAGTGGATTAAAGTGCCCATGTAGCAGAGAGCAGCAGCTGGGGTTCAGTCCCCAGTGTGCAGTGCCAGCTCTGCCTCTGGGGTGTGTTGAGACATTGGGACTGGGCATGGTGGTGCACCCAGTGCATGAGAGGCTGAAAACAAGACAATCATTACCAGTCTGATCTGTGTAGTGAGACCCTGTAGACCCTGTACTAAATACAAAAAAAGGGTGGGGGTTATTTTCAAATAAAGCCTTGCAAAGCAATTGCAAAGGTGATATAAAGAATTCTTAGACACTCTTCGCCAGCTTCCCCAGATAACCACAGCACAATGATCAAAATTAGGAAATAAACCTTAGTACAATGCCAGCTGAATCGCAGATCTTTCTCATATTTTACCAGTCTTGCCAGTAGTAAGTACCCTTTGTCTATCCAGGTTCCGGTCTGCAAACACACATTGCACTTAGTAGTGCCCTAAGCTGTTCCTCGGGGTTATATTGTGTCCTTCCAATTCACATGCTCACACTGTAACCTCCACCAACTCAGAATGTGGCTTGATTTACAGATAATCAGGTTGGTGACTCATGAAGCCATTGATGTGGGACCTACTCCAGGGTGACTGTCTTTTTGTAAAGGGAACATTTGGACACAAACATACACAGAGGGACTATATAAAGACATATAGGAGACAGTAGGAGTCTATGACCCAAGAGAAAGGCCTGGAACAGATCCTTCCTTCAACTGAAGATTTTGGAAGGAGCAGTCATTGCTCATTCCTTGATTTTGGATTCTGAATTCCAGAATGTTAGGTAGTAAATGTGCATTGTTTAAGAGAGTGCATTTGTGGTACTTGGTTATGACAGTGTTAGAGAACTAATAATTCAATCTTTTAGATTCTGACACATTTTCAGGCCTGTGATCTGATAACTCTGGCAGGTGGGAAGATCACAAGTCCAAGCCTAGCCTGGCCAACACAGTAATTTATCAAAAACATTTCAAAAGAAAAAGAAAAGAGACTCAGATGTAGCTAAGGTGCTAAGATTCAGGATCCGATCTTCTCCAAACACACAGAAAAGTATTTTTGACACTTTTGAAGAATGGTACTTAGTTACTTGCCTCATCACTGACAGAAAATACTTGACACCCAAAGTTAAAGAAAGAAATGTTTGGCTCTCAGTCTGTAGAGGTTTCAGTTCACAATCGGCTGCCTCTAAGGCAGGGCGGCATGGCAGAAGGACTTTGCAGAGGAGATGTAGTGCGTGGCAAAGCAGGGCAGGCAGAAGGCAGCAAGCAGCTGGACAAAAGCACGACACTAGCTCTCTTTCTGTCCTTTATGTTACGTCCATGGTGCCTGCCCTCCAGGTAACAATCACACCGAGGCACTCCTAATCCTACCCAGATCTGTGCCGAACCAATGGGCTAGTTTAGTATCCACACGGTCTTGATCTCAGCATCACACATTTAATTGAAGTATTACATACTCTAGAACCAGCCATGCCTGAGTAGCCCCACCTATGAGGTTGGAGCGGGCATCTAGATGCAGTCTGTAGCAGATACCTTGTAGAATGTCTCTCAGTTTGAATCCGTCTGATGGTTTTTTCCTGGTCAGAACAAGTTTATGGACTTGGAGTATTGTAGAGGTGCCGAGCATTGCAGTAGGTGGCAGACATCATTGATTTGCTGCGTCATTCATGATTCAAGTCGTGATCCGCTGGCTAAGGTGATGTCTGCCAAAGTAGACTTACTGGATTTTTTTCCTTTTTAGTCAACAAGCTTTCAGAGAAGATACTTTGAGATCATGGGCATAGTTCGTTCTTTCTTGTCCTTTCACCCACTAATTTTAGCATTCATTTTTTTTTTTTTTTGCCACAGCAATTGCTGTGGTATCTGGTGGTTTTTTAATTTTCCTCATCTTGTTTACAATTATTAGTTTCTCTCTTTTGCTATTTGGAATTTTGCTGTAAGAAAGTGTTGCCTCTTTATTCACTTACTCATTCCTATCAGTGTGGACTGACAGATATTTATTTGACTATTTTGGTTATGTTCTAATAATATCACCATCAAATTCTTCCAGTGCTGGCATTGGGCACTATTTCAGGTTGTCTTTTTGACCAATCATATTTTCTACTTATTTTTTTTTAAAACTTCAATTTCTTCTGGCCCAGGTTTTCTGGGTTCTTCTAGAATTTCTCCCACTCTAGGCCTCCCCAAGTGAATCAAGCTCCTTTTCTAACAGTAAGATTTCAAAATGATCTTGAATCTTTCTCTTCTTTCATAATAACACTTTTTAAAAGTAATACAAATATTTTTAAATGTCTTATGATGAGAAATTCCCAGTATACACAAACAAGGACTGACTGGTATTCTATTATTTGTAACAACTTGTCCAGAGAGTCAAACGAGTCCCACTGTTGCAATGGGTGCCAAATAGTTAGGACTAATAATTGAAAACTTTCTTTAGTTTTGAAATTAAGGCCTTTATAACTGAGGGCCAAGCTAAAAAAGTCAAATATATCTATTTTCAACCAATCATATAAGGTTCTTCACTTCTAAATAGTTCCCTATAGTTTCTCCCTGCAAACAACCTCCAACCAAGGTACACCAAAAGCCTTTTCCATTTTCTGTTTTGAGTAGCTGTACTGCCCTTTACTATTTTATGACCATAGTTTATTAACATTCAACTGATGGACACTTGGGCTTTTTAACTTTTATTATTATTATTTTTTGATTGTTATCTTTTTAAAAAATCATTTGCTTATTTATTTGGTACAGGATCTCGCTACACAGCTCAGACTCAGTGATCCTCCTGTCTCAGCCTCCCCAGCACTGGGATTATAGGTGTGCACCACCACACCTGTTTTGGTGACCAGCATGGCATGCAGTACAGGGGATCAAACTTAGGTGCTTGTGCTCACCAGGCAGATGCTTAGACCTCCAAGCTACCTCCCTGGCCAGTTGCTGTCTTTTTGAGTCAAGGGTCTCTCTATGTAGTTCAAGCTGGCTCCAAGTGGTAGCAGTCCTCCTGAGTCAGCCTCCTGAGTACTGGGATTACAGCTCTGCACTACCACACCCAGTTTGGGCTCTTTTAAATACTTTGATTTTGTAAAGAAGTACATACTGTGTGCATGTCTCATGGATAATGTCTTAGAAATAAAATTAAATTTCTATAACAAAGACTAAGCGTATGTACAATTTTGCAAAATATCTTCAGATTTCTCTCCTATCACTTGCCATTCTCAATGACAATGAATGTGAGGATATACTTTCCACATCTAATGGAACGTTGTCTAATTTTTGGGTTTTTGCTAGTCCAGTAGGTGAAACCTATGGGTTTAATCTGAATTTCTTTCATTATGGGAAAGATTGAGCATCTTTCATATTTTTAAGTGTTATTTGCAACTTTCCTTCTAATAGCTGTTCATATGTTTTGCAATTAGCTGCTGGTCTTTTAAAAAGTTCTTCAGATTCAGAAGCATACTATATATGAGGAATATTAGTATTTTTATATATATTGCAGTTTTTTCAGTTTTTAGCTCTTTGCTTGGTTTTATAGTTTTTGATGCATACTTTAATGTGTTTTTCTTAATATTTTTAGATAATTTAACTATACTTTTCCCTTTGTTTGTGGATTTTGAGTAAATGGAAAGTTTCTACCACTCTCAGTTTGTTAAAAGTTCATGCATATTTTTCCCTACTAGATTTAAGTAGTCCTCTTTTTATTTTAGCCAATCTATTTATTTATTTTTATTTTCATTTTGTATTTTTGTATTTTAGGGAAGAGTCTACAGGGTGTTCAGAGTCTCAAATTTCACATATTATCAAATTTACTGAGTACTGGGATTACAGCTTAATTTAAAGTGTAGTTTTGTGATGTGTTTGTTGATACTGGATTATTATCTCAGGAGTACATATATAAAACAATAAATTTGTCATTTTTACCATTTTAAATGTACGATTTGAGGCACTAACTACATTTATTCACCATGTTGTGCAATCATCACCATTTCCAAAACTTTTTATCAACCCAAACAGAAACTGTGTAGTTTTTTAAAAAAATTATTTATTTGGTGCAGGGTTTCGCTACACAGCTCAGACTCCCAGTGATCCTCCTGTCTCGGCCAGCCCGGGACTGGGGTTACAGGTGTGTGCCACCGTGCAGGTTTTAGGGCCAGCATGGTGCGCCAGAGGCTCCAGGGCCGACATGGTTACATGGTACCGGGGATTGAACCAAGGTCCTTGTGCTTGACAGGCAGATGCTCAGAACTATCTCCCAGAACTATCTCCCCAGCCCCTAAAATTGTATAGTTATTAAGAACTCCCCTTTCTGTTCTTCTCCAGATCTCTGCTAACCTTTTTTTTTTTTTTTTTTTTTTTTGTGAAACCGGGGATTGAACTCAGGTCCTTGGGTTTGCTAACTTCTATTTTGCCTCTGAAATGGCCTATTGCAGAAATTTTATAAGTGATATCATACAATATTTTTTCATTTTGTACCTGGCTTAACTTACCACAGTTTCTAAGTTTATTCATACTGTAGTATACATCAAAATATCACTCTTTTTTAAGGCCAAGTGATATTCTACCATATGGCTATACCACATTTTGTTTAATAATTTATTCATTGATAATACATGTTTTCTATGTCTAAGTATTAGAAATAAAGTCATAAACATTATAGGAACCCAATCTGCTATGAACACTGGTGTGCACATCTATTGGAACCCTTGTTTCTTTATTCTTTTGAATTTTTTTTGATACTTAGGAGTGAACTGATGGAATATTTGATAACATTAGCTTCTGGAGGAACTGCTTATATGGGTTCATCGTGTCCTGATTGCAGCTGTCTTGAACATGACTGCTAGTGAGTAACCCTGCTAGTTTTCCGGGCACAGTTTTCCACCACACCATAAATACACAAAACAATTAGAGTGGCATGTGGAGCTTTATAGCTGGACCCTGGTGCTGTTGGTGCCAAGAATGTGCCAGAAGCCTTTGATATTAACTTGAGGTAAACCAGGCATATTTTTGCCTTATATGAAGTCATTTTTGTTTTGGCCCTATTATGTCTTCCTTTTAACCCAAATCATGGAAATCTGACTTTTAGTGACACCCAGAACTACACTTACTAAGTCCCCAAAAGACTGTGTTCTGTGCAGCTTTGTACCTGTCTCTTCTTTTCCTTGGTCTTCCCATGCCTTGGGGCCAGGAACTGGTTGATCAGAAACACTGCTGATCTGTGTTACTCTGAGACTGTATTGCTTTATGTTCCTATCAGCTACTTAAGAGACATCCCTTTTTCTGTAGCCTTACTAATGCTTGTTATTTACCATTTCTGTTTTTTATAAAAAATTAGTCATCCTAGTTAGATGTGGAGTGGTGTATCGCTTCACATTTATAGTTTTGCTTTGCATTTCTTTGATGACTAATGATAATGACTACATTTTTCTGGGGCTTCTGGTCATTTGAGAATATTCTTTACATCTCTATGTTTATTCTTATGTTAGGACAACGGTGTTTTTATTGCAATAGCTTTTTCTATGTACTACTTTTTTCAAAATTCTTTTCCTATTTGGAGTTTCTTGCAATATCTAGTCATGTCACTTACCATTTTTAAATTGGGTTGTCTTTTTGTTACTGAGTTATAGGATATGTATTCTAGATATTAAACCATTTTCAAATTAATGAACTATAATTATGTTCTCTCATTCTGTATATATTTTTTTACCTTCTTGAAAATGTCATTTGATGCAAAAAGATTTTTTTCTCTTGATGTTTTCCAGCTATCACATACAAAGTCCTTAAGATTAACCTTTATATTTTGTTCTAAGAATTTTATGCTCTTAGTTCTTATATTTAGGTTGTTGGTCCAGTTTGAGTTAATTTTTCTGTATGATGTAAAGTAGGAATCTAACTTCATTCTTTGTGGATACACTGTGTCCACAAAGCATGATGTGTGAAAGATTTGTTCTTTCCTTTTTAAATAGACTTGCCATTCTTGTCAAAAACCAATTAATCAGGAAGGTATGGATTTATTTATGCATATGTAAAGTATTTATGTTTGTAGTATATAATGATTTTATTTACTGTGGGAAGTGGGTTCACACATAGATACTTTTTTTTTTTTTTTTTTTTTTTTTTTTTTTTTTTTTTGTGGAACCGGGGATCAAACTCAGGCCCTTGCATTTATTTACAAGGCAAGCACTTATTCTACTTGAGCTATCTCCTTGGCCCACACACAGATCTTAATTCTCTTTATTATCCTTCTCCTGTCTTCATTTCCCTTCCCTCCATCTCAAGATCCCCTTCTTATTTATCAAAGACCTATCTCCCTATTTCCTATTGTCTATTTTTTTCTTTTGCTTTTTAAATTATTTATACTTTAGATCTCTATGTCTATTCTTATGTCAGTACCACAGTGTTTTAATTACAATAACTTTTTCTATGTACTACTTTTTCAAGATTCTTTTACTATTTGGAGTCCCTTGGAATTCCATATTAATTTTGAGGCTTTATTTTTTCATTCCTCAATGAAGGCAGGGCCATTTTGGCAGTTAATGCATTGAACTGCAGACTGACTTGGGTAGTACTGACTGACAACTTAAAAATATTGTCTTCTTATCTATGAACACAGGGTATCTTTACATATATTTACATCTTAGAAGGTACTTCTTGATACTCTTTAGCAGAAAGCTAATTTGGTGAAAATTATGTAACTCCTAAAGTTACCATGAACCACATTGATCAAAAAGTTCTCAATGCTGAATGAGAACATTAAAACATATATTACTGCAATTCACAAAGTATCACTTTATTTTCCTAAAATAATTGCCACAGATGAAGGGAAAACATTTTGAACATCAGTATTTACTTGGGGAATTATGTTTTTGGGACACAGATGAAGGAATACGTAATACATCTTCAAAGTGGCAGGGGACATAGAGACAAACACACAAGATTGAAAGCATAAAAGCAGATTCTCATGAGGACCAAACAGTCCTTGTTATTGGAGGACCAAATAGAATCATCATTAATGTAAGTAGAATCAAAGTTTACGATCTGTAAGTCTTTCTTTAGATATGCATGATTCAGCTTATTTACAGTTCGAGCAAAGGCGTACTTGGAAGCGCAGCTGTATGCTTCTAAGCTGTACACCTTCTTGAAGTGCAGGTCAAAAAAGGGGTTGTCCTGGAAGAGAAAGAGAGACATGATTTAATCTGTAGCCACAAAAGTAGTGTCCTGGATTCTTTTATATGCATTTGGATATATGTTTTTGACTGTAAAGAATCAATGTAAAACATATTTCTGAAACCTACAAATGAGTTGACTAAAGCTCTCTGCTTTAAATATGATTAGTTTTTTTAAAAAAGAAACAATAAGACAAATTAAAGGTGAAATAGGCTTATGAAACTAGCACTCTGAGAGGCTGAAAGCAGAAAGATTACAAGTTCAATTGTAATTGCCCAGCCTCAGCAAGTTAGAAACTTAATGAGATGTTTTCTCAAAAGAAAATCTAAAGGGCCAGGTCCTGTGTCCAGTCCTCAGTACCACACACACACACACACACACACACACACACGTTATTTTTAAGCATGTATTTTTTTATTAATTATACAAATGCAATAGGTTCTAGAATGTGGAATAATCAGTTCTGCACAGTACAGTGAAAATCAGAGAATGAGCAGTGATAGAAGAAGACAAATTTGCTTATAGAAAAGATTTCTCTCTGCCTTTGCTAGGACTTGGGTCCTTCATGCTATTTTTAAAGATAAGTAGGGTAAATTCAATATGGTTAATTAGCCTTTAGCCTACTACAGACCACCAACTTAATGACTTTTAAATCAACAGCAAGGAATTATCATCAGCACTAGCAGCCTAACACTATTAGGTTATTTGACAGAAACACAAATTACTACTGATGGACCTCATTGGACTAGTATATTTCTAGTGGAGGAGTTTTCAAGAAAAGTAGACATCACATCTGGTCTATGTCCTATAGCTTAAAGCAATAACAATTGCTACCATTATTAACTATAGTGGTAATGAGCCTTGCATTGATACAATGTGCAGAATACATTTTTGCTTATAAATTGGTTTTACACTTATTATCTGCCTAAGTCTTAACTCTCCTTGAGGACACAGCTTCTGTATTATTTATCTTTGTGTTCCTGGTGTTTATCCATGGAAACTACTAAGTACCCAACAAAGTGCTGGACTGATCTAAAGTAACCTTATATAAAAGGAGAAGCAGAGGTAAACATTACTTTAAATGACAGAGAGACATAGCATAGAGGGAACAAACCCACAAAAGTATTAATTTATTAGCATGTAGTATTTAAACATTGTATATAGTTTTCAAACAGGAGTGTTTTTGCAAAAGGCTGGAAAAAGAACATGGGTCTTGAAGTTATATAACCATTCCTGATTCTCTACTATAAGCAGCTTTGAATTACTGTACTTGTCTGATTTGACCATCACGTTTCTGTTGATGAAACAGGGTTCACTTTGTAGGGCTCGCTGGCCTTTAGCTTGCAGAAATCCTCCTGCTTCAGCATCCTGAGAGCTGGTATTACAGGCATTACCTGAGACCCAGCAGGCTGTCACTTTACTCACAACATCAGAAAGAGCTGCTCTGAAATTTACATGAGATTAATCATATGAGCCGCCTACTATGGAGCTTAATAAATCTTAGTTTCCTTTCTCAGATTGATATTAAGATTAATACTATCTTGCTTTACAGCACCTTTTTTTTTTAAACAAGGCTTTTAAAAAGAATGTATAATCAGCTGGTGAGATAGCTCAGCAGACTAAGCGCCTGCTTTGGCAAGCACAGGGACTAGGGTTTGATTCTGGGTTTCGCATGCTGTGCTGATCCACCCCTGGGCACTGAGCTGTCAACTGAGCCTGGGCTTGGTGGCACATGCCTGTAATCCCAGCGCTGGGATGGTTGACAACAGGAGGATCAATAGGAGTCACTAAGCAGCATAGTGAGATCCTGTACCAAATACATAAAATAAAAAGAATATATAAGAATTTAAAGACTGCTCCCTCATTCCAATTCACAATTTTTAGAATAGATGTTATTTTTTATTTATTTATTTATTTATTTATTTATTTATTTTTTGGCAGAACCGGGGATTGAACTTAGGCCCTTGCATTTGCCAGGGAAGTACTTATTCCACTGAGCCATCTCCCCGGCTCCCCTAGATGTTATAACTGCAGATTGACAGATAATTCAGAAGTGAATCTCAATAAAAGGAAATCCTATCCATTCTATCACCAGATATTAATACACTCCTATGTGGTTTTCTCTTCCCAACTTTTGATCTTCATCATGTAGAAAATGTCTTTCATGTCTTTGAGATCCTTTGGAAGGATTAATCTTTTCTTTTCATGTAATAATTAAAGCCTGAGGCTGCATGCTCGTAGAATGCAAGCCCTTTCTGTTCTTTCATCTTTGTATTCCTCCATCTTTCTTTCTTTGATACAATTCTAGAGCTAAGGGGGGGGGCTTATACACTTTGGCAATCCCTTGCTTATAGTTGGGGTAACAGTTTTCAGTGAAGCCAAATTCAGGCTGCATTTGTGGGTATTGGAAGAGCCAGGCCAAGAGTCAAAATGCCAGTCAGTTCAGCTCCATCTTTTGCTACATAATTCTATTAGCTCCAAATCCTGCATCATTTTTATTTCTGCTTCATAAATTGACTTCAATTTCAATTACATTACATTTTAGTTGACAACTTTCTGGCCTGGAATTGCTTTATCTACAACTGTATCATTGCCATTGAGCAAAAGGTAATAAATGCTGACTGCTGAGAATTCAATTCCAAGGGAGAGATGTAGACATTCTCAGGACACTGAGGTATTTCTCCTTCATTTGTAGAAAACACATCTTTAGAAGAACGACTTGTTTGAAAAGATAATAGTTTTTTTTCTGTCAGTTTTATATTATGAGTCCTGAGGTGGTAAGAAAAATAAAATCACTTAGTTTCTCTTTTGTATTTAGTTCACTATCAGAGATCATGATCTTCAAACAGAGGAATAAGTAATTTTGGGAGAATCACAGGTCAAGGAAGGTAAGAAAAAGAGCACAGTTAACTGCTTCAGAGGAGTCATAGTTGGTAGGCTTGATGGACATGTTCCAAGCATCAGCCAAAATTATGGAAAATAATGGTGACATCAGTAGTAGGCGAGAAATTCAAGAAAAGGGAGGAGGAGGAAAGGGAGGGAGAGGAGGAGGGAAAGAGAGGAGGAAGAGAAGGAGGAGGAGGAAGAAGAAAAAACTGGGGAAAAACTGAGTGAAGACAGTTAATTATTGAACTATACTTTGGCAAACTTGCTGTGGATTATTGATATAATTCAATGCATTTTTATCTTTAGCTCAGATTTTGAAAATATCTTATTCTTTGGCTTCTTTTTTCAGATGAGTTTTAAAACCTTATGAAATGCTGAACAATTGTGCTCTGAGATATTCTTTTGAAAACACATTTTGGTAGCCATTCAGTCAGTCTTTTTAATTCTCATTTCCTTCATCTGTAAAATGAGAGTAGTAAAATCTAATTCATGGATTTTATGATAATTATCTCAAAGGAAATATGGGAGGGGTTTAGTTTGTTTTGTGGAACCTCTTAGGATTTTAGTAAGTGTGGTATAATAGCAGACAACACACTAACAGCAGTAGTAATGACAACCATCAATTGTGAAGAGGCATGTATTTAGCCCTGTTGTTTTATCAATTTTATTATGGACATGGATGAAGTCTTAAATGTTCTGTTCACTAAATCTGTATCATAGTGTAGGCCTATCAAAAATCAAGTTATCAGAAGAGTTGAGAGGCCAAACTATTAATATGAGACTTTTTAGGATTACAAACAAATGCGATAAAGTTGTAATTCATTCAACAATCGCACCACAGAAATTTATACAGTGCCCAATGTCTCAGAGACAGAAGGCAAAGATAAAGAATAAAAACAATTATGGTCCCGCTATTCAGGGATCTTCCATCCAGAAGGGAGATAAGGAAAGTTAAGGTAAGACAACAACCACAGTTTTGATTGTGGCTTCAATTATTTACATCTGTAATGAATGGGTAGATGGGGGATTGGAGTCATATGCAGGACCTTTCCCAGTGGGAATTCTGAGAATTGTATAGAACATTGGGGTGACTGGGTATTGCAAGCCTTAAGAGTCAGTACTTAATTAAGCAGTATGGACATAAAAAGCCCAAGGGCTGGAAGTAATGAGCTCTTCATCAACAGATGGGTTCAAAGGCAGAGTGGGGAAAGTTACATTTTAAGTGGTAAAGGGGGAAAGACTGGATCTCTCACTCTTCTCCCCCTTTCAACTCTAAGATTGAAGCAACTGAAAGTAATATGATCCTCTTAGCAGAGGAAGTGAGCCTGCTGATGGAAGGAATCTCAAAAATTCATAGAAGAGATTGGGATGGAAAGAGTGATGGTAGGAGGCTCGTAAGTTTAGAAAAATGACATTTAAAGTTTCAAAATTGCCTGGTAGGTCGTGCTTAACCCGTTAAAACTTGAGAAAGATACTTTCAGATTTAATGGGCAAAATTCAAAACTAAACTCATAAAAGAACAAAAAAAGCCAGGAGGTTATCCCTGAAAATTAATCTGTGCTGCTTAAGAATAATATAATGTTATCTTAACACTTAGTACACATAAGATTATATGAAATAAGATATTGAATGTAAAGAACACCAGCATATTGATCCAATATCCCCCTTACAGAAATGTAACACTTACAGTATCTGCTTCTTTTCCATCAATCATCTGCAGGTCGTTCAAAGACCACTTTTTTGTCACTTCATATTTTTCGTCTAAACCGATTCTGTAGTGTTTCACCATAATTATTTTAACTTCTTCCTTTTTGGTCACTGTAGGACAGAAAAATATGTAGTTTACATAAGGTCTTTAAAGATGATAAATTATTCAAGTCTTATTTTCTGTACTTGAGTATACTCTTTTTATTCAATGCTTTCGAACCTATATTACAGTTGCACTCCAAATTTGAGCTGTCACGTATGTAAACATTTGTGGCTACACCTCCACATTGGCTGGCTGTATTAACTTGATTTTTGCTACAGCCGTAGCAATGTCTGTCAGGTAGAGGTAAAGAACGTGCTCTTAGCCCTGAGCTTTGTGGTGGAGAAATGGCTTTCAGCTTGGGGCAAGAAACAAAAGGCTTAGCATTGGCATAGTCAGAGCCAAAGTGTTTACCACAACCATTTGGAACTTTAGTTTATGACAATAAAGTGAGGTAAGAAAATAGTTTTGATTATATATCCATGCCAAATTGAAGAGTGCCCAAGCAATACAACAAAGTTCATAAGCCTTTTCCAAATTTGCAATGGTCCTTAATATGTAGAAGTACCTGCATCTCAGCTATCAGTGGCCTGTTTGTATTGCTTGAGATTTTTAATTCTTTCAAGTGCGTTGCGGAAATTCTTGTGTTCAAAATGAGCCACCAGCACAGAAGGTTTCAGGAGTGTGTTTGAAAGATGTGGAAACTCTTTGTTTATTTTATTTTTATTTTTATTTATTTATTTTATTTTTTTGTATTTTAGGGAAGGGCCTTCCGGGTTGCTCAGGGTCTCATCATAGATCAGACTTGTAGTGATCTGCCTGCTTACAGCCTCATAAGAGCTGGGATTACAGGTGTGTGCCACCACGCCCAGTCTATTTGTTTATTTTATGTAAACAAAGTAAGGGAAATGATTTCCTGGTCTTAAAATCATTTGTCTTTGTTCTCTGATAAGCACATCAGAAGACTCAACATTTGATCATAGAACTCCTGCACTGAAAATTATCAATGAGTTAATAAAAGGAATATTTACTGAGTGGTTGTTATTTGCCTATTAAATGATTAGTGCCACAAGGGAGGCAAGGAACAGACATGGCCCCTGCTCTCTAGAAACTTGTGGTTTCATTAGGGAGATAAGGCTGATACAGTTGAGTCACATCTAATACTAAGTGATGGCAGATGGAGATCAAAGTTTACTTTTTTTTTCTTTTCATTTTATGTATTTGGTACAGGGTCTCACTATGCAACTTGGACTTGTAGTGATCCTTCTGTGTTCATCCTTCCCAGTGCTAGGGTTTCAGGAATGTGCCACTGCACCTGGCTTCTGTCACTGGCTCAGTGTTCCCTGGGGGCAGGCTGGCCCAGTATGCAGAACTGGGGATTGATTTTTTTTTTCAAAAATTAAAAAAAAATATTTTATACAGGGTCTTTTTTTGTGTGTGAAAACACATAGTATATTGCCATACTTGAATGCTTTTCTTTAAAAACACAATTCCAGTCCTTATATATATTACAAAACAGCCTTAAAAGAAGAAGTGATGTCTTTTCTACAGTACCTAAGATACTGAAAAACAGTCTAACAGAATCAAAGGCAAGTCTTCACAGTACAGGGTCTTTTTATACAGCTCAGGCTTTTAGTGATCCTCTTGTCTGAGCTTCCACAGTACTGAGATTATAGGCATGTGCCACCAGCCCAGTTTTTGTGGCTGGCACAGCATGCGGTATCAGGGATTGAACCAGGGTCCTTGCACTTGCCAAGTAGGCACTTAGACCACTGAGCTATCTCCCCAGCCATGGTCTTTTAAGAGTATGACAAATTTGATTCTGGGGAGGACTTTCTTTTTCTGGCAAGTACCACTTTAGCATACTTTTGTGGCTTGAATGTTTCCCTTGAAGTTTTTATAAGAGAGTTAACCCTCATTGCAATAGTTTTAAGAAGTAGCACTTTGAAGAGGTGATTGGGTCATGAGTGTCTGTCTTCAAGAGTGGACTGACTGTTGTCACTGGAGTAGGGTACTGACTGTGCGAATGAGCTCTTGATGAAAGGACAAGTTCGGCTGCCTTCCTTTCCCTCTTTCTTACTCTTACCCACTCATCCTTCTTCCTTCCACTATGGAAGGACACAGCAAAAATGTGGCCTGATTTGATCTTGGACTTCCCAGCCCCCAGAACTATATGAAAAAAATCCCTCGAGGCTCTTAAGTTCCCCAATCTCAGGTATTCTGTTGCAACAGCACAAAATACTAAGATCCATGTCCTTCTACTTGTGTAGATCTAATGCAGTATGTTACAGTAGAGGCGATGTGGAACAGATTATATTTTTAACAAGAGTTTTGAAAAAAGGAGAGAATTGATATAATAAAAGAAGAAATTACAGAAGAAATGGAATCTGAGATGAGGCTTTAAAATTAGTGTAGTTTGGAAAGACACTAGTCATTCTGAAGGCATTTCTAGGAGAAGAGCATGAAGAAATGAATAAAAAGTTGAAGCTAAATTTCATAAGTTGGAAGAAAGTGGGCTGAGTACATTGGTTGGTGTTAGAACATGACAGGGCACAGGGTCAATTAGAGTGAGGAGGTTGTGAAAATGTGTTGAAAGACTCTCAATTTAAAAGCCAACAGAGGCCTCTGTGGAGTTGTAGTGTTTGAAGCCATTCTTTTCACAGGAGAAATGGAAGCCTGGCTAGGGATCTAGAGAGCTGGGGCTGGTGGAAGAAGTAGCTTTTCTCTGGTATAGATGATACTGAAATCAAGGTGACGAGCTGCCACGGCAGTGAGCTGGAGTGGACTGACAAACCTAGTCCTTGCCAGGCCATGCTGCAGTGCCCCCTGTCAGTGTCCTTCCTCTTAGGGCGTAGTATTGATAAAATGGTCCCCTGTTATAGGAATATTCCCCAGGCAGTGCTGGGGCACCGGGCATATTAAGGAAGAGAAGAAAGCAGACTTAGAGAACGCTTGGAGAGGCAATGTGTTGTTCTTTGGCACTAGAACTTAGGAGTGAAGTTGTGTTGCAACAGTATGGTGTGATGTTTCACAGTATGGTGTGATGAAATTATTTAATCTCTAGAGAAAATAAGCCATTTTTACACATTGTAAAATTGACTTCAGAATGACACCAACTTATAAAGACTGAAGCAAAGAAAATATGTAATGTAAAGAACTTGGGGTGGTGTGTGCTTTTAGTATGTATTGGTTGATTTCTTGCTGCTGAGATATAATATCCAACAACCACAATTTAAAGGAGAGATTTATTTTAGTCCACAGTTGGCTGGCTCCAAGAAAGAAATGGCGTGGCAGGGGAGAAGGAAGGCATTGGGGGGGGAGATACATCTTTCCCGGTCATGCTCCTGGCCTCACCTCTAGCCCGGCCTCTCTTCCTCACAGCACATTCAGCTATTAATTCTTCAGAGGATGAATCCATGGATTAGTATAGTGCCCTGTGATCCAAACACCTTCCAAACATGAGGCTTTGGGGGACTCCTCAGATCTAAACCATAACGTAGCAGTCTTTGAGGGCTTTTATTTTGCTTGTTTTACAGGCCATTGTAGGGTAGGCATAGGACATGGGTAATGGTGTTGGGGTGGCGAATCCAAGGGAGGTTGGAGAGGAGCCCTGGCAGCATGGCACCTAGCACTGGATGAAAACCTCAGTACAAAAGCACAGAGGGTGAGCTGGCAGGGTGGGGAAAGGAAAATGAACTTGCTTTTGAGATGTAGGTGAAGTATCTACAAATTGTCTCAGAAGAGAACGAGCTGGGAAGTTTTGTAGATTAGGAGCGGATATATAGATTTAAAAGTTTCGTATGTGGTGATATTTTCAAGACTAAGTTCAGAAGGAAAAAAGCAAAGAAGAGAGATGAGAAAAACAGAGGGAAAAAGAGATGCCAGCAAAAATGTCTGAGAATGGGGTCTCAGGAAGGACACCAGCCCAGGGTAGGATTCTATGAAATTGAGGGGATGAAACACCCCACAATTTGGAGATGTTCCTGTAAGGTCATTTCTTTTAAGTGCGGCAGAGCTCAGCCCTGACACAGACACGTCTGAGGAACATCAATGATTTCCACTGTGGAGACTATTTCTCTACAGTGTTGAGAGCAGCGAGGTGCACAGGATGCCTTTGCTTACTAGTACTGAGTGCATATCAGGCACTGGGCCTGGTTAGGGAAGTTTTACGAAGAGAGATGTAAGAAGAGAGAATAAATGCTATGATTTTGGTCATCCATTCCATGGGTTTGGAAGAGGAGGGATGGCACATCCTGAGGGCAGAGGTGTGATAGAGGGGAGGCTTGAAGAGGTTCTCAAGCAGAAGATGACAGGTCTGGGCAATTAATTTCAGTTCAGATTTCAATGTCTAGAATCCTTCAAGGATTGTGTAGAAGTTGGTGGGAGCTTCTTTCCATTTATACTTCTTAGAATAAAATATGGTTCATCTGCACAGGTCTACATGTTTGCTTGGGAAGAGGAAAAGATTAGAAGAGAAATCATCAGGCTGATGCATTGACGTGGAGACCCGGATCATTTGGGGTAAGATCTTGAAGGCAGTTCCTCCTACTAGGAGGCAATTGTATCCATGCAGACAAAAGTCTCTGCCTCAAAAACCTAAGGCTAAACTGAGTATGGTGGCACATGACTGTAATCCTACCTCTGGGAGGCTGAGGTAGGAGGATTGCAAGTCTGAGGCCAGCTTGGGCAACTTAATGAGACACTATCTCAAAATTTCAAAATGGACTGGAGATGTCACTCAGTGGAAAGACCATGGGTTCAATCTCCAGTAGTAAAAAGACCTCCCCCACAAAAATCACTAAGGATAATGTATTCATTCCAGCTAACCCCCTTATATCTCACTAGTTACTTCAGAGTGGGAATGGGGAAATATGGAGACATAAGTGGGTATGGTATGAAAATATAATTTTTCAGGGAACAAATTCCATGGCCTTGTCTACATTCTGATAGTCAGCTGAGTAACCAAATAGCTGTTCATTCAACTCATTAAAGTAGTAAAAGTGCAAGTGCTCTTCTGTACCAAGCACCGTACAAAATTAAGAATTGAAAACCTGAATTCCTATAGGGCAACTCTAGGATTGCAGGGAGGGGTCCTCAGGCAGAAAATGTGGTTCACCATTCTGTGAATAAGGCAGGGACAGGGGCAGGGACACAGAGGGAACCTGAGGAGGGACATGTTCACCTAGTGGCCTTCGGGAAGCATTTTCCTGGAAACTACCAGCTGTGCTGGACTGTGGGGGTTTAGGAGAAAGAAGAAAGGGCCAACAGAGTGTCAGAGAGGCATGGGGACAAAGGTGTGGCATACTCAACACTTTAGAGTCATTATACGTATCTGTTAC
>PVKA01041111.1:0-18299 GCA_004027165.1 Ctenomys sociabilis | reverse complement strand
TATTGAATCTGTGATATAATTCAGCTACATAAATACCTGTAAATATAATATCATGTATGCACCTTGTACAATACCAAAACATTATGAAAACAGTTTGCAATGTATTATTTCATCGACTCTGTATGGTTATGGTGTTTTGAAACTGTCTGATTGACATTTGTATTTCAATAAAATAAAAATAAATAAAAAAAAAAAAAAAGAACTATACTGAACAGGAGTGAAGATGCTGGACATCGTTGCCTTGTTCCTAATTTTAAAGTAAAGGCTTTCAGTTTTTGCCCATTTCGTATAATGTTGGCTGTGGTTTTTCAGACATACATGGCTTTTATCAGGTAGAGGTATAGATCACATGTTCTGATTTTCTGAAGAGTTTGTGTCATCAATTAGTGTTAGACTTTGTCAAAAAGTTTTTTTGCATCTATTGAGATGATCATGTGATTTTCATCTTTCACTCTGCTGATGGAATGTATTATGTATTTTAATTGTATATACTAAACCATCACTTCATTCCTGGAATGAATTCCACTTGGTGATGATATGTAATTTTCTTGAGGAATGGCTGAATTCTGCTTGCTAGTATGTTACTGAGGGTTTTTGCATCTATGTTCATTAGGAAGATTGGTCTTATTTTCCTTTTTTTGGTTGGTACTTCCTCTGATATTGATGTAAGATTAGTGCTTGCATGCAAGAATGAGTTTGGGAGAATCGCTTCCCTTTACATTTCATTAAAGAATGTGAAAAACATTAGCAACAAATATCTAAATATCTTGTGGAACTCAGCCATTAATCAATCAGGACCTGGGCTTTCTTTGTGGGTAAGTTTTTTATTACATTTTTTATTTCATTTCCTCTTATTATGTTATTTAGAATTTTTATATCTTCTTTTTTTTCTTTTTTTACTTTATTGAAGAACAAATAGCAATGAGACAGTTTCAAATGAAATTAGCAGGACAGATTCAATAAATAATACATTGCATCTTTTTTCTTTTTTTAATTTTTGTTTTATTGAAGTACAAATATCAATGAGATAGTTTCATGATACTTTGACAAGATGGGTTTGATAAATTAATACATTGCAAACTGTTTTCATAATGCTTTAGTATCATAGAAGGTGCATACATGATATACTTACAGACATTATTACAACATATGTCTCTTATCAGTAAATAAAGAGAGTGTAGCTCTTTACATATCTTATTTTTTATACTTGAATTACAGCAAAGATTCAATAATTAATACTTTATGGTGATATTTTCCTAGTGGTTGTCCATAGTACTACAAGCTAACAAAATATCCTGTCTAACCGCTGTTATTGCAAATCTAGCCTCTCATAGAATTATGTAGAAGCACAGAGTTATCTATCCCAACTGTAATGTATATACACACACATCATGATTCTTCCTTTCTATACCCCTTCCTTTCTCTACACCTGTCAAAGGTGGGCACTCCATTGTCATTCAACTAACTTAGATGCTTGAACTCGACAACACAATCCAACACAATCAAGCATTCCACAACAATGGTGAGTCATCCGAAGAAGTTGTTGACCATAGAAATTTACAGCTCAACTCAATATTATGGCCCCGTGATGTATACTTAATTTTTATACTTTTCTGCTGGATGCTTAAGACTTAGATAGAGCAAGACTTATATACCAACACATGTACTTTATTTTTTTATGAGGTCAATGAAGTCCCCTCAAGGTTTTTCTTGTAGTTCTGAACATTATTCTGTAGTTCCTTTGTCTGTGTCATCCATGTGGATGAGTCACAGCCAATGCTGGACCAGTTTGCTCTCCATGAGAGCATGAGAGAAAGTTTTCTCTCCATGTGACTCTGCCCAGGCACACTATCTCTTTCCTCTGTGGCTCCATAATCTCCCTGTTCAGAAAATTTGGAGCTCAACTGAGTTTCCTGATGTTGCAGTACAGGTTCTCCTATGTCCTGAGTCTTCGCTGACCTTGAAAGGCTAGAGCCAAAATCTTGGCTGGCCTTGTGGCTCTTCTACTTCTCCAACTTTGAACTGTGAACTTACGTTACAACCTAAGAAGAAAAGCTGAATAGTATCCTGCAGCATATGCCATTTACTTTGCCTTATCGGACTCAATTGATTTTAGTTGTTGTTGTATGTTCCCATTTACGTTTCTACCTTTCACATTTTATACTAGGGAGACTATACGATATTTATACATGTGTGTATCGTTTATTTCACTTATGAGTAAGTGTTCAAGTTGCATCCACTTCAGTATAAATGCTTCAAACTTATCATTCTTAACAGCTAAGTAATACTCCATTATATAGAAATACACATCTTTTTCAACCATTCCTCATGTCATGCACATCTTGGTTGTTTCCAAGATTTTGCTATCACACATTGAGCTGCTATGAACACAGGTACACATATATCACTATGATACAATGTTTTCAGTTCCATTGGGAAAATTCCCAGGACGGGGGTAGCCAGTTTGAATGGGATTTCTAGTCCTACTCTATTGAGGAGTCTCCACACTGACCTCCACAATGGTTGTACCAGTCTACATTCCCACCAGCAGTGGAGAAGCATTCCCTTTTCCCCACAACCTCTCCAACATTTATTGTTGGTTGATTTCCTTATGATAGTCATTCTTTCTGGAGTGAGATGGTATCTTGGTGTTATTTTTATTTGCATTTCATGGATGGCTAGTGATGTGCAGAATTTTTTCATATATTTATTTGCTTCTTTAATTTCGTCCTCTGAGAAGTATATGCTTTGTTTTTTATTTGCATTTCACAGGTGACTAGCAATGAGAAGCATTTTTTTCATATATTTACTCAGTTCTTTAATTTCTTCCTCAGAGAAGGGTGTATACATCTCAGATGCCCATTTATGAATTGGGTCTTTAAATTTGAGGGGCCTGTTATATCTTAGTTCTTTATATATTCTAGACAGTAGACCTCTGTCTGATTGCTTAGTAGTTAGTATTTTTTCAAAATTTGTCACTTGTCTTTTCACTCTGTTGACAATTTGTTTTGACACGCAGAAGCTCCTTAAGAAGAGTTAATCCCAGTGGTTGATTCTTTCAAGTGCTTCCCGTGTGAATATATGCTTGTTCATGAACTTTTTACCTACCCCTATATCTTCAAGAGTTCCTCCTACTTTCTCTTCCAGGAGATTGAGTGTTTCTGTTTTAACGTTTAGATCTTTAAATCATTTTGACTTTAACTTAGTGCATGGTGATAGAGCTGGGTCAAGTTTTAGTGTTCAGCATGGAGAAAGCCATGTTCTCGAGCACCATTTGTTAAAGAGAATATCTTTCTTTCAGTAAGTATGATTGGCCCCTTTGTCGAAGATCAGATAGTTGAGGGTGTTCATAGATGCATCTGCATCTTCTAATCTATTCCAATGACCTCAGGTCTATTTGTTGCCAATACCATGTTGATTTTATCACAGTGGCTTTGTAGTATAATTTTAAGTCAGGAATTGTGATGCCTCCTGCCTTGTCTTTATTGGCCAAGATTACCTTTGCTATTCTAGGTCATTTGTGGTTCCAAATAAATTTTAGCATTGATTTCTCTATATCTGGGAGATATGTTGGTGGCAGTTTGATAGGGATTGCATTAAATCTGTACAGCAATTTTGGGAGTATGGCTATCTTCACAATGTTGGTTCTTCCTATCCAGGAGCATGGAATATATTTCCATTTTCTGAAATCCTCTGTAATCTCTTTTCATAGGGTGTTGTCATTTTCCATGAAAAGATCTTTGACTTCCTTGGTAAAGTGAATCCCAAGGTATTTCATTTTCCGTGGTGCTATTGTAAAAGGTATTGTTACTATTGTTTCCCTTTCAGTGTCTTTGTTATCTGTGTAGAGGAATGCTATTGCTTTTTGAGTATTGATTTTGTATCCTGCTATTCTACTGAATTTCCCTATCAGTTCTAGCTGTTTGTTGGTGGAATTTTTGGGTCTTCCAAGTAAAGTATCATGTCATCTGCAAATAGTGATAATTTAACTTCTTCTTTACCTATTCTTATTCCCTTTAATTCTCCCTCTTTTCTAATGGCTGTTGCTAAGGATTCCAAGACTATATTGAATAGGAGGGGTGATAGAGGACATCCTTGTCTGGTAGCTGATTTAAGAGTAAAAGATTTCAGTTTTTCCCCATTTAGGATTATATGAGCTTTTGGGTTGTCATAGATGGCTTTTATCAAGTTAAGATAGAGTCCATCTATTCCAATTTTCTGTAGGACCTTGAACATGAATGAGTGTTGGACTTTGTCAAAGGCTTTCTCTGCATCAATTGAGATGATCATGTGGTTTTTAGTTTTCAGTCTATTAATATAGTGTATTACATTTATAGATTTTCAAATATTGAACCATCCTTGCATCCCTGGGATGAATCCAACCTGGTCATGGTGTATGATCTTCTTGATTATTTGCTGAATTCTATTTGCCAGGATTTTGTTGAGTATTTTTGCATCTATGTTCATGAGGGAGATTGGCCTGTCGTTGTCCTTTTTGGTTGTGTCTCTCCCTGATTTTGGAATCAGTATTATACTTGCCTCCAGAAATGATGTTGGGATGACTGTTTGCTTTTCAACTACATTGAAGAATTTGTGGAGTGTGGGGATTGTATCTTCTATAAATTTCTTGTAGAATTCACCTGTGAATACATCAGGACCTGGACTTTTTTTCTGGGTAGGCTTTTTATTATGTTTCATATTTCGTTGGCTGTTGTCAGCTTATTGAGAGTGGTTATATCTTCTTGATTCAGTTTTGGTAATTTGTACCTTTCGAGGAATCTATCCATTTCTTCTGTGTCATCTATTCTGTGAGCGTAAAGATTCTCAAAGTAACTATTGATAATCTTCTGAATTTCCACTGGGTCTGTAGTGATTTAACACTTTTAATTCCTTATCACTTGTACTTGAATTTTCCTTTGCCTCTTTTTGATGAGGTTGGCAAGTGGCTCATCAATTTCTTTTAGTTTTTCAAAGAAGCAACTTTTTGATTTGTGGATTCTTTGAACTGTTTTCTTCATCTCAATTCAATTAATTTCTGCTTAAACTTTATGATTTCTTCCTGTCTTTGCACTCTGGGTTTTGTTTGCTCTTCTTTTTTCTATTTGTCGGAGGTGCAACCTTAGGGTGCTAATTTGGTCCCATTCTGTTTTCCTAATGTGTGAGTTTATAGCTATGATTTTTCCCTCTCAGAACTGCTTTCATCACATCCCATAAATTCTGGTAAGTTGTACTTGAATTTTCATTGAATTGTAGGTATTATTGAATTTCTTCTGCAACCCATTGATTGCTGACTAGGGTGTTGTTTAGTTTCCTTGAACTTAGTGGGCTTTTCTGGTTTCTTTCATCATTTATTTCCAGTTTCCTTGCATTGTGGTCAGATAGTATGCATGGGATAATTTCTATTATCTTGCATATACTTAAGCATGACCTCTGGACTAGTATGTGGTCTATTTTGGAAAATGACCCGTGTGCAGCTGAATAAAATATGTATTCAGCTGTGGTTGGGTGGAACACTCTGTATATGTCCACCAGGTCCATTTTTTCCAAGCTCTGGTTCACTGCTGCTAGTTCCTTGTTAATTTTTTGTCTGGTTGACCTGTGGGTGTGTTAAGGTCTCCTGTTAAGATTGTGTTCTTAGACATTAAGTTTTTCATGTCCCGTAAGACTTGTCTTACATAGTTGTGTGCTCCTGTGTTTGGTGCATAAATATTTATGAGTGTTACTTCTTGCTCTTGAATTTTTCCCCTGACCAATATATAGTGGCCTTCTTTGTGTCGTGTGATCATTCTTGGTTTGAAGTTGAGACTGTCTGAGAACACAATTGCTACTCCTGATCTTTTCTGAGATGCTGGGGCATGTAGTATTGTTTTCCATCCTTTGACTTTGAGCCTGTGAATGTCCTTTTGTGTTAAGTGTGTTTCTTCTATACAGCATATTGTTGGATTTTGTTTCCTAATCCACTGTGCCAGTCTATTTCTCTTAATTGGGGAATTGAGCCCGTTTACATTGATGGTTATAATTGAAATGTGCTGACTTATGTTTGTCATGGTATTAACTGGTATTGTTTACTCCTTTGTAACCTGTGTTTAATTGACTGTCCTGTTTAGTGGGTTCCTTCCATTCTCTTGCATGGAGTTCTGGTCTTTGTCGTCTCTCTCTAGAACCACTTTCAGCAGCCTGTGGAGGGATGGCTTTGTCATCATGAAATTCTTTAGTTGTTCTTTGTCGTGGAAGTATTTCACTTCTCCATCAAACTTGAAAGAGAGTTTTGCAGGGTGTAATAGTCTGGGCTGGAATTTGTTTTCATGTAGGACTTGAGGAACTCTGCTCCATGCTCTCCTTGCCTTCATTGTTTGTGTAGAGAAGTCGGCTGTGATTCTGATGGGTTTTCCTTTTAATGTGAGCTCCTTCTTCTCTCTAGTAGCTTTCCGTATATTGTTTTTTTGTTGGATTTCTGGGATCTTAACTATTATATGTCTCAGTGTGTTTCTACTTGGGTTGAAGTTATTTTGTGTTCTGTATGCTTCGGTGACCTGAAGGTTGGATTGTTTCCTCATATTTGGGAAGTTTTCTGTGATTACTCCTCCCCAAATTCTTTTTATGTCATCTGTATTGACTTCTTCATTCTCGTTAATACCAATTATTCTCACATTGTTCATCCTGGCATCATCTTGCAGGTGATGGATTATTTTTTCCTGTATTCTCATTGTTTTTAAGAGATCCTTTCTCACCTTTTCACTACTTGCTCTGGCATCTTCAAGATCTGAAATTCTGTCTTCGCTTTCACTCAGACGGTTTTGTAGACTCGTGATTGCTATTTTATTTCTTCTATATCTCTTTGACTGTGTTTCATGTGTTCATTTCTTTTCTGTATTGCTCATTCAAGTAATCCATCATATTTCTGATCCCCTCAATTTTTTTATCCATGTCTTTACAGGTAGTTATTAATTCTTTTTCTGCAGTGTTTCTTCCAAGTTGGGTTTCCTCTGTATATTTCTGGACTTGTTTCTGTATTTCAGATGCTATGACTTCAAAAATTCTTTTTTTTCAAAGAATTCTTTTTGATTTCAGAACTTATTTCTGCTTTGAGTTCCCCATGATCTTTCTGCTGTTGTTTCTTTGCTTCAAATGCTGTTAATTCATATATATCTCCTGGAATAGTGCTCTCTGTACTTGTTCTGGGTGAGCATAGCTTTTCCACCCAATGTTTCTGGAATTCATTCTTTATTTCAGATACTATGTATTCAGATATTTCGTTTTTAATTTGGGGAATTACTTCTCATTTTATTTCCTCTATAGCTTTCTGCTGTTGTTCCTTTGCTGCTGTATCTGTTAATTCATTCATTGCAGCTGAGCTAGTGTCCTCTGCCTTTAATGGTGGACTCAAGGTCTGTGATTGCATTTTTCTCCTTCTCTTTGTCATTTTGCGTAGCACTGACCTTTGACCTTTGGTGTAGAGCTTTGGTGCAACTATAACCTTAGCTTGTTATGAGATTCGGGTGCCAGTCTATTAAGTTTGAGATTATCCAGGTATGCCTATCCTGGATCTAGCTGTTGTGTTCAGTTCCTTCTTTGTTGTAGCTCCTTTGGTTCCCCCCTGTTGGTTCCCTCTTCAGGCGAGCATGAACCAAACTGGGATGGAGAGCAAGTAATGAAAATTTCCTGTCTTAGCTGGCTTTGGGGCTAGGATCCTGAAAATTGTCAGGGTCAGCCCTCCGTTGTCAGGCAGGTCGCTCTCTAGGTGAGTGGGCCTGGGCTTTGGTGGGTCTTCTGGGCTCACAAAAGGATAGTGGATGATCTTATTCACTGAGTAGGCTGTACTGGGTCAGCCAGCCTGAGCTGGGTCCAGGTCTACAGACCAGCACCTGAGAAGGCTGGGAAAGGTCCCTCCTGTGCAGCGGGCCTGGAGCCCTCACTCACAGGCCAGGCTGCGCTGGGTTTCGGGCCATGTCATGGGACCAGGGATCACTGAGCTATGTCCCTCCAGTGTGGCAGCTTGGAGTTCTCACTCCAGGCCTCCCTGCACTGGGTCTGGGGCTATGGGGTGGGACCGGTAATCACCTGGAAATGTTTCTCTGGCGCGGTGGGCCTGGAGCCCCCCCCCCAGGGCCACGGGGGTGGGGGGACAGGGAATCCCTGGGAAATGTCTCTCAGGCACGGCAGGCCTGGAGTTCTACACTCACTGAACTTTGATGCCCAGAGAATCAGGGAAATTCCCACTCATTCAGCGGGCTTTAGGGCAGGGGATCCAGGGAGGCGCTGGTGAGTGGGTCCTGAGGTTTCAGGCCGGTCCCTGGTTTGGAGGGCTTGGGGGCAGGGATCGGAGTAGCGCGCGTGGGAAGAAGCCAAAGGCTCTCCCTCAGACTCACCACACTCTCTCTGATCTGGGAAGCCTTGTGACTCGTGCAAATTCCTACTTGCTGGGAGAGATTGGGGCAGTATCCAGGAGACCGCTGGAGTCAGCCACTGTCTCAGGCCAGTCTCTGGCTGGGTGGCGTGGGCAGGATCAAGTAGGCTGTTGGAATGGGCTGCACTGTCTCGGGAGGTCTCTAGGGCTGGGTGGGCATAGGAGGGTTCGAGGAGGCTGCTGGAGTTGGCCGCGCTATCTCTAGCCGGTCTCTCCAGAATTTTTATATCTTCTTGATTCAGCTTTGACTGTGCACATGTATCTAGGAATCTGTTCATTTCATCTGTGTTTTCCATCCTGTGACAGTAAAGATTTTGGAAGGAGGCACTGATGATCTTACTTTCTCTAGGGTCTGTAGTAATTTTACCCATTGTATTCCTTATTACATGATTTTCAATTTTTTTCTTTCCTTTTTTGGATAAGGATGGCTACAGGTTTAACAATTTTCTTTATTCTTTCAAAGAATCAACTTTTGATTCACTAATTCTTTCTATTGTTTCCTTCATCTCCATTGTTTTAATTTCTGCTCTGATCTTTATGGCTTTCTGCCTGCTTTTCACTTGGGGATTGACTCGCTCTTCTTTATCCATGAGCTTGAAGTACAGCATAAGATTGTTTATTTGGGTTGCTCTGTTTTCTTAAGTTGCAAATTTACTACTATGAATTTCCCTCTTAAGACAACTTTCATTACATCACACAGATTCTGGGAAGTTGTATCTGTATTTTTGTTCAATTGTGAATATTGTTTAATTTCTTGTTTAATCTTATGTGACCCACTTGTTGTTTAGGAGGTTCCCATTTAATTTCCATGAGTTTATGGTGTTTGTATTCTTTTGTCAATAATTTATAGTTTCTTTGCATTGTAGTCAGATAATGAGCATGAAGTAATTTCAATTCCTTTTCATTTGCTTAGGAATATTCTATGTGGTAGAACATGGTGTATTTGGGAAAATATCAAGTGCAGCTGAGAAGAATGTCTATTCTGATACTGTTGGGTGAAACACTGTAAAGATCTACTAAGTCCATTTCTTTAAAAGTTTGACTTAGTTCTGTTGTTTCCTGAATTTCTGCCTAGTTGACTTGTCTTTTGTGACAGTGGAGTGTTAATCTCCCCCATTAAAATTATGCTATTACTTAATTGATATTTTATATCTGCTAAAATTTGTCTTATGTAGTTGCATGCTTTTACATTGGGTGCATATATATTTGTGATTGT
This sequence comes from Ctenomys sociabilis, assembly GCA_004027165.1. Lineage (NCBI taxonomy): Eukaryota > Metazoa > Chordata > Mammalia > Rodentia > Ctenomyidae > Ctenomys > Ctenomys sociabilis. The sequence goes on along the minus strand of PVKA01041111.1, from coordinate 8,676 downwards.
TATCGCTTCCTTTTGCAGTTTTCTCGTAACAAATATGTAGTGACCTTCTTGGTCTCTTTTAATCTTTCTTGGCTTGAAACTAATATTGTCAGCAACCAGAATAACTACCCCTGCTTTTTTCTTGGTTCCTGTCACAGAAAATATTGCTTCTTATCCTTTTACTTTGAGTCTGTGAATTTCTTTTTGCATTAAATGTGCTTCTTATATACAACATATTGTTACATTTTGTTTCATGATCTCTGCTAGTCTGTTTATTTTAATTGTAAAAGTGAAGCCCTTTACATTAATGGTTATAACTAGTTTGTATTGGACCAACTTTGTCATGTTATTTTCTTGCTATACGTTCCACTTCCACACTTTTCCCTCTTTTAAATTGCTTCTTCTTTTTGGTGGTCCCTTTCCATAGTTGTTTTTGAAGTTGTGGTTGTTTCTCTCTCTTCCTAGAATACCTCTCAGTAATCTATATAGGGTTGGTTTGGTGGTCCTGATTTTCTTAGTTGTTCTTTGTCATGGTAATATTTTTTCTCTCCATTAAATTTGATTAGATAGTTTTGAAGAGTATGTCAATCTTGTTTGGAACTATTTTCTTTCAGGACCTGAAATATTTCACTCTAAGCTCTTCTTGATTTGATGATTTGTTTTGAGAAATCTGCTGTGATTCTCATGGGCTTTCCATTGTATGATCTGTTTTTTTTTCTGTCTAACCACTTTTAATACTCTATACTTTTGCTGAATTTCCTGTATATTGATTAATCTAGGTATAGATTTTGTTTTGATTATGGCTAATTGGAGTTCTATATGCCTCACTTAACTGTTTTTTGAAGAATAAATAGCAATGAGACAGTTTCAAGGCAAATTAACAGACAAGATTCGATAAATTAATACATTTCAAACTGTTTTCATAATGTTTTGATATCGTACAAGGTGCATACATGATATTATACTTATAGATAGCAGATGTCTCTTATCAGTGAATTAAGATAGTGTATCTGTTTACTTATCTTATATTTTATAGCTAAATTATATCACAGATTCAATAATAAATACTTTCTACCTTGTTATCTTCCTAGTTGCTTGTCCATAGTACTGGAATCTGACATAATATCTTGTCCAACCACTATTAGTGCAAATCTTGCTTCTCATAGAATTATGCACAAGTACTCCATATTTGTACAGTTTATACACACACACCATGGCTCTTCCTTTATATCCCCCCTTTTTTGTCTAGAACTGTCAAAAATGGGCACTCCATTGTCCTTAAACCAATTTACGTGCCTGAACTCAGTGACACAATCCAACACAGATCAGCACTCCACAATAATAGTGAGTTATCTGAAGAAGTTGTTGATTGTAGCCATTTACAGCTCAACTTATTATTATGGCCCCACATTATATACCTCATTTTTATACTTTCCCGCTGGATAGTTAAGACTGAGATAGAACAAGACCTGTATACCAAAAAGTGTAGCTTTTGTTTCTGATGAGGTTAATGAAGTCCCCTCAGGGTTTATCTTGTAATCCTGTACCTTACTCTGTAGATCCTTTGTCTGTGTCATCCATGTGGATGAGTCACGGCCATTGCTTGACCAGATTGCTCTCTGTGAGAGCCTGAGAGAAAGTTTTCTCTCCATGTGACTCTCCTCAGGCACACTATACATCATCAATCTCTTTCCTCTGTGGTTCCATAATCTCCTTGATCAGAAAATTTGAGGCACAACTGAGTTCCATAATATTACAATACAGGTTCTCCTATGTCCTGAGTCTTCACTGACTTTGAAAGGCTAGGACCAAAATGTTGGATGACCTTGCAGCCTTCCATTTCTCCATTTTTGGTCTGCAAACTTAGGTTGTTAACCATCCAGAAGAGAAGCTGATTATTACCCTGTGACATATGCAGTTCAGTTTACCCTATCTGACTAAATTCTTTTTAGTTATTATATCATTCTATTTGTATTTCTTCTTTTTATTTCTTGTACTAGGGAGACTCTACAATATTTGTACATGTGTGTCTGGTTTATCTCAGTTGTGCTGAGAAGTTTTTTTTATGATAGTTGTCACTTTTTGGAACTGAAAGATTATTTCTGATATGATTTTCTCCATAGAAGATTGGTAAGTAGCAACAAAAGGGCCTCTCTGGGAATCATTGTCTATCCCCTGGACTACAGCAATGTGAGCAAGATAAGAGCAGGGCAATGAGCCTACTGGACCCAGGTAGGATCTCAAGCATGAGAGTGAAGAGAAACTTCATTGAAAAAGGAGGAACCCAGCAGCATGTTCTCACTGAGATAGGACTCACTGCATGAAAGGAGAAATTCACAACTATAGACACATGGTGAATGCTGGCGACCCCAGAGGCCTCCTCAGAGGAACACAGCAGTGGTGAGGAGTGGTGGACATGAAGGACTGCAGTAGTTTGTGGTGAGTGCTGAGGGTTCAGTAGTACTTTGCAAGAGGGTGATTGTCTGGGAATCATCTTTGAGAAGGACTCATTGAGCTCAAAATTCAGAGTGGCTGAAGGCTTTATGTAGTGAATCCCAGATGGGCTGAAGCACATGGAATTTGTGCTGATGGCTACAGGCCAAATGAGACTGATCTCAGCCTGAAGGTACAGACTCCCTGAGATTATCAACTACCTTGTCAAAAAGCTAGTGCTGGTTTGCTCGGATAAATCAATATGGATCAGGATTTTGTCACCACATGTTTTCTACCAAAGATGATAAAAACGTACCTGGAATTGGATGGTTCTCTCTCTCTCTCTCTGCCTCTCTCTCTCTCTCTCTCTCTCTGTCTCTCTCTCTCACAAACACACACACACACGCACACATTTGTGCTTTGTTATGGTAGTGGTGGTTTTGTTTCAGTTTTATATTTTTAGCTTTATCTCCTTCATTGATTGATCTTGTTTTTATATGAATGGCAATATGGTTTCTAGTCTCTTTTTGGTTTTTGTTCTATTTAATTCTTTTTAGCTCTTCCATCTCATTTCTGTCCAGTCTTCTGTACTAGTTTCCCAAAGATACCATCATCACCCTTGTTCTCCAGCCTTTCTTCTACTCTCTTTCTCTTCCTTTTTTCTCTATTTTCTCTCTAACCTATTTTAAATATTGAAATGTAAGGAAAAAATTGGCATATTAACACCTTGTGTTTTTCATATAGTTTCGTGCTTTGTTTTAGACTTTTTTATATAAGTGCAAAGTCTAGTTCATACAGTTAAAGGTGAAAATTAATTCTTACCTCAGTTTTTCATTTTCTAGGCTGTGTTTGATGCTACTGTCATTGCTCATAGTACCATTATTACCAAAAGTGACACAATTATTCTTAACAGCTGTTCTTCCTGTTATTCCAAGACTGAGATTTGCTAAAGATCACAGAAAATACTGGGGCACAGTGTCAGTGACTCAGGGGCTGTCAAATAGGTGTGAACTTCTCATCCCCAAGAGATTGAAGAGATAGAATTTTAAAAGTGGCTAAAAACCCAAAAAATAGATACAACTGGAAGATATCTCTGAAAAGTTGTCATTTCCTAAGGGACCTAAAACTAGCAATAAAGCAACCAACCATAGGTAATTTATAAGCCTCACCTGAGAATTAAACTAAAAAGGAAAAGGAGAAGACACTTCAACAAGATTGAACCAGGTATCCAATTCACCAAAGGCAAACCCAGTGTTACTGTTTGTGTTTAGTTGTCCCTCTAAAGCCTCATGAAATCACTGGGGTGGCTTCTAGAGTTTGTGATTAATTCTTGATCCAAAGCGAGGATTATGGGTATAAGTGCTACACCTGTCCTGGAGCAGGTAATCTGCATACAAATGTAAGGAGGGGAGAGAGGTTTGCTAGCTGCCTCAGCTGCTGCTCCTCCCTTTGCTCTTTTTTTTTTTTTTTGCCAATATGAACAGTTACCCTCTGCAATGTGCCACTCTGCCCTGGAGCCAGCCGGGTATGCACTGAAACCTCCACTAACTGTGAGCTGAATAAACTTTTCCTTCAATTCTGGGTGTTGGGTATTTTGTCCCAGCTATGAGGAAAAAGTAACTAAGACACCCAGAGAGCAATGAGGTGAGACAATTTGAAAGCAATCCCCCTGACCTCTCTGAGGTGGTAATAACAAAGCAACTGAATGAGGCTCTAGAAAAAATAAAATCAAAACTAATTTCTCAGATAGCTATACAAATAGTGTCTCCCATGGAAATCATGCTTGGTGATTCTAGAGTAGGTACAGACAAAAAATAGAGGAGCTTAAGAAAATTATGGAAACCATGAAAGCATAGGAAAGAAATGAAATTCAAAAGCCATGTTTGAGCAGATATACAAGAAAAGAAAAATTACATTCAAAGTATCTGCAGCAGATTAAGCCAATGTGAGGACAGGATCTCAGGTACAGAAGAAAGGCTTTGCAGTCAGCAATCATGAAAAGAAAGATTTCTTAAAAATAGCAAGGAACCTTGAGAAATCAATAAAGCCGCTGCTATATGAGTCAAACAAAAATAACTGAAGATCAATCAGAGTCAAAAAAAAAAAAAAAAGCAGGAGGTAACACAAATGATATAAAAATACTGTTCACGTATGTCATGGCAGGAAACCTCCCCAGTAGAGAAAAAATGACATATAGATAAGTGATGCCTATAGAGCTCCAATTAGCCACAATCAAAAATATACTGCCAGGTATATATCACAGTCAAGATTCCAGAGGTTCAACACAAGAATAGACTTGTAAAATCTGTTAGGGAAAAGAAACAAGTCATTTATAGAGGGAAACACAACTGAATCATATCTGAGTTCTCATTACAAGCCCTCAAGTTCAGGAGAACTTGGAAAAAAGTACCCCAAGTTCTAAAGGAAAACATGCTTCAACCCAGATTGATGAACCACACAAAACTATCTTTCTTTCTTTAATAATTTTATTGAGAAACAAATAGCAATGAGACCATTTCAAAACCAATTAGTAGGATAATTTCAACAAATAATGCATTGCATATTGTTGTCTTCTTAGTGGTTGTTCATAGTACAAGATGCAGACATGATATCTTGTCCACAAACGCTATAAGAACAACTCTTTCTAGTCATCTAAATAAGAAAAAGTAGCTATATATCTATCTTAACTATTTTGAATATACAGATGCAAAATGATCATTTACCTTTTTATCTTTCAAAACTGATGGAGAAATAAAAGTCTTCCATGACATATACTGTCTAAGGAAATTTATGGCCGCCAAACAAGAACTCTAACATATTTTGAAGGAAATTCTAGAAAGAGATAACAAAGGCTGGCCCAAGATAGCTCAGTGGATTAAAATGCCTGCTTAGGCAGATGCAGGGGCCAGGGTTTGATCCCTGTCCTGCCCTGCCAACGTTGCACCCTGGGATGCACTGAGATGCAATTGAGGGTGGTGGCACAGGCCTGTAATCCCAGCACTTGGGAGGCTGAAAAATAGGAAGGATCACTACAAGTACAATCTGTGTAGTGAGACCCTATAGACCTTGTACTAAATACATTACAACTCCATGAACCCCAACAGAAGGAATCCACAAAGCAATACAAACAATTAAACAATGGGAGATAAAAAGGAGGGAGAGCCAAAAACAGGAAAACAACATGATAAGGATAAGTAAATACATAGCAGTTATAATCATCAATGTTAATAGTCTCAATTCACCAATCAAAAGATACAGACTGGCAGAATTCATCAACAAGCAAAATGCAACAATATGCTGCAATAATAGACCTATTTAATTCAAAAATAAATTCATAGACTAAAAGTGAAAGGATGGAAAACAATGCTTTTGACAGAAACCCAGAAAAAAGCAAGAAGACCTATTCTATTTATAGAAAAGTAAATTTCAAACAAAGACTGATTAACAGAGATAAGGTCACTACATCTTTTTTTTTCTTTTTTTTAACTACATCTTTGTAAAAGCAACAATTCAAGAGGAATAGATAGCAATTATAAGTATATATGTATATGAAACAAATAACAGTGTATCAAAGTATGTTAAAGAAATATTAATGGGAATGAATACCAAATAAGCACCAATACAATTGCATTGAGGGACCACAATACCCCACTGACGCAAAAAGACAGATCAACTGAACAAAAAAAAGCATTCAAATATAACAATTGAGCCAAAATTTGAACAAATGGACTCAGTAGATATCTACAGTATACCACCCAACAACATCACAATACACATTATTCTCAGCTGCACATGGGACATTCTTCAAAATAGACCACATCCTAGCTCATAAATTATGTTTATGTAAATGCAAAGGAATTGAAATTGTCCCATACTTATTATCATGCAGTAGTACGATGAAAGTGAAATCAGTGGCATAAAACCCACAAGCATTTCATAAACACATGGAAATTAAACAGCACCCTCATGAACAACCAATAGGTCAAAGAGGAAATTAAAGAAGAAAGTAGGCAATTTCTACAATTAAATGATGATGACAATACAACATGCCAGAATATATGAGACACAGTGAAAGCAGTCCTAAGAGGGAAATTTATAGCATCAAATACCCATATCAGGAAAATATAGCAAGCACAAATGAATAATTTATGGCCAGACTTCTAGAAGAAGAAGAAAAGACTAAGCCAAAGTTTATATGAGGAGGGAATCACAAAGATCAGAGCAGAAATTAACAAATTGAAGAGTAAAAACAGCAACACAAAGAAACAATGAATTGAAGAGTTGGATCTTGGAAAGATTAAAGAAAATTGGCAAACTCCTATCCAATCTTAACCAAAAAAAAGAAATAAAATATTCAAATCTACACAACTAGGAATGAAAAGGTGGAATCACAAGGGATACTGCAGAAATCCAGAAGATCATCTTATACCTACTTTGAAAAGTTGTACTTTAATGCAGAAAAAATGGCCAAATTCTTAGATATGTATGAATTACCAAAGCTGAATGAGGAAGATATAAAACCCCAAATAAACTAATGTCAATCTTTAGGTAAATGGATACTACTAGAAACTGTATTAGTAAGTGAAATAAATTAGCCCCATGTGTGCAAATATTGTATTGTCTTAGTATTGCGAGAATCTGAATGAGTAAGTAAAATCTGAAAGGAATAATAGATAATGTGAAAGGGAAAGAATTTGTTCAATGGGGAGGAAAAATGGGGATGAAAAAAGAGAATCTATAGTATAACATCCTGTAACTCAGTGGTGTCCCAAATTTTCTGATCAAGGAGATTATGGGGTCACAGAGGAAAGTGATTGACAATGTAGAGTGTGCCTAAGGAGAGTCACATGAAGACAAAATATTCTCTCAGCTTTCATGGAGAGCAAATTGATCAAGCAACAGCCATGATTCATCCACATGGCTGGCACTGACAAAAGATCTACAAACTGCGGTACAGGATTTCAGGGCAAATCCTGAGGGGATTTGACTGACCTAGGCATTTACAAAAGTTACATTTTTTGTTACATAGGTCTTGCCGTATCTTGGTCTTAACCATCCAGCAGAAAAGTATAAAAACATTGTACAAAAATAAAGCCATATTAATATGCTGAGCTGTAAAAGGCTCAAGTCAACAATTTCTGACATTGTCATGCAGATAGCCTACTACTATTATAGACTACTGGACTATATTGATTACTTTGCTGAATTCAAGCATCTACAATACATGAATGGCAATGGAATACTTATCTCTGACAAAAGTAAAAAAGGGGGATATAAATGAAGGACCTTTTGTAGTAAAAAAACAGATACATACATACATATATATAAAATATTTAGCATAGATATACAGCTACTTTCTCTTAGTTCAATGAGAAGAAAGATTTGTACTAATAGTGTTTGTGGATGGGATATCATGTTTGCATCTTGTATTATGAACAACTACTACAAAGACAACAATATGCATTGTATTAATTATTGTCACTGTCCTACTAACCTGTTTTGAGACTAGCTCATCACTATTTCTTTCTCAATAAAATTATTTTTAAAAAGTGAATAAAATAAAATAAAATTTGATAGAAAGTATAGATTAAAAAAATGATCCCAGAAAAGGGACAGGATTTTTTTGTTGTACTGGTGATTGAAAGAGACAGAACTTTTTAATTGCTTTCAACAGTTAATGCTTTCTATTCTTTTGCACAACTTCTTTGTACTGACAAATAATTGTGCATGTCTGAAGTGTACAGTGTGTCTCAGTATACCTGGACAGGGAGAAATGGTTCCCTCAGAGAGCTAATTAACATATCCATCACCTTTCATGGATAAATTTTGAATTTACAACACAGTATATTAGCTGTAGTAAGCATACCATACATTAGAGTTTTAGAACTAATTCACCCTGAAAAATTTAAGTTTGCATCATTTGCAACACCATAGATGAAGCTGGAGGACACTGTGCTAAGTGAAATAAACCAGGCAAAGAAAGACAAATACTACCTGATTTCACTTACATGTAGAATGTAAAATAGTTGATCTTAGCAGCAGAAAGTAGAATAGTGGTTGCTGGGAGTAGAAAGCAGGGAAAATGGAGACATACTGGTTAGTCTTGTTTTCCACAACTTCTAAAGTTAAATTTTCCATATAATACAAAATTATCTGATTATAATTTAGTCACCTACATTTTCAAATTTTATATCCTAGACTTATTCATTATGGTTTCATTATTTTAGTCTACTTTATCTGCATTTTTTTTTTTTTTTTTTTTTT
>PVKA01041110.1:0-18300 GCA_004027165.1 Ctenomys sociabilis | reverse complement strand
TCTTTGTATGTTCTAGATAAAAGTCCTTTGTCAAGCCGGGTCTGGTGGCACAGGCCTGTAATCCCAGCACTCGGGAGGCTGAGGCAGGAGGATTGTTATGAGTTCGAGACCAGCCTGAGCTACAAAGTGAGCCTTAGGCCAGCCTGAACTGCATAGTGAGACCCTGTCTCAAAAAGACAAAAAAAAAAAAAAAGTCCTTTGTCTGAGGGACAGTTGGCTATAATTCTTTTCCAAGTTTGTGAGTTTTCTTTTTACCCTGTTGATATTTCCTTTGAGGTGCAGAAACTTCAAAAAGATGAGATCCTAGTTGATGATTTTTTAAAGTATCGCCTGAACTCTCTACCTAACTCTATATCTTTAAGATTTCTACCTATTTTTTCCACCAGAAGATTTAGGGTTTCTGTTTTAATGTTTAAATCTTTGATCCATTTTGACTGTAGTTTAATGCATAGTGGTAGACATGGGTCTAATTTTACCCTTTGACATGTGGAAAGCCAGTTTTCTCAGCACCATTCATTAATAAGGCTTTCCTCCAGTGAGTATGTTTGTCCTCTTTATGAAACATAAGGTGTGGGGCAGCTGCCATTATCCTCCACTTCTCTGCTACGCCAACCTTGGTGTCCTGCTTGATCCCATTTGTTTGTGGCATATAGATTGGTGTGTCCACTTAATACAAGAAAATGGAAACTGAGCAGCCAGAGGAAACCTTTCCCAACACTGAAACCAATAGTGAATTTGGTAAACATTCTGCAGAAGATATAGAATAGGGGCAAGCACTTAAAAGACCTAGAAACTCTGATGAGATGATTGAATTGTGAATTCTGCTTCAGAGAAAGAATGCTGGGGCAGTGATTGGAAATGGAGGCAAGAACATTAAGGCTTGCCTTAATGGTTTTACCATGATATTTGATGATCACCACGGATGACCTGTAGAATTTCTTTTGCGGGGAAGAGACGGTTTTGACAGAATGCCTCCTGGTCAAGGTAGGCATCCCATACCTCCCTCTAAAAGAGATTATGATGACATGAGCCCTCTTTGGGAACCACCAGCCCCTCCTCCTGGTCAAGCTGGCCGGGGTGGTAGCAGAAATCAGAATCTTCCTCTTCCACCACCACCACCATCACTGAGAGGAGGAGATCTAATGGCCTATGATAGAAGAAGAAGACCTGTTGAGTATTCTGGAAAGTTTTTCTAAGACTAGTGAAGAACTAAAAGAGTCCTGCATCTTTTTTTAAATCTGCTTTGTCAAAAGCTTTTTCTACATCTATTGAAATGATCATGTGGTTTTTGTTCTTGACTCTATTATGTTCTACTGACTGCTTAGGCAAGAGTGCAGGGATCAGGGTTTGATCCCTGGTATGCTGTGCCAGCCCCTCCCCTGAGGAGTGCTGAGAGGGCAATTGAGGCTAGATGTAGTGGCAGGCACCTGTAATCCCAGCACTCGGGAGGCTGAAAACAGGAGGCTCACTATAAGTCTGATTTGTGTAGTGAGACCCTGTAGATCCTGTACTAAATACATAGAAAAAAATCTTGTATTTATTTATTTATTTGGGACACAGTTTTGCTATGTAGCTCAGATTCGTAGTGATCCTCCTGTCTCAGCCTTCCCAGCTCTGGGATTACAGTCACATGCCACCATGCCTGGTTTCAGTGGCGGGCACAGCTCACCCAGGGTTACAGGGCTAGCACGGCATATAGTACTGGGGAATGGACACAGGTCCTTTTACTGTCTAGGCAGGTGCTTAGACCACTGAGCCATCTCCCCAGTCCGTCTTCTCTAAGTTTCTTGTAGAATTCAGCTGTGAATCCATTGGGACCTAAGCTTTTCTTTGCTGGTAGGGTTTTTATTACATTTTCAATTTTTTTTCCATGTTATTTGCTTATTCAGAGTTTGTATATCTCCTTGACTCAGCTTTGACATTTCATATCTATCTAAGAAACTGTCCATTTCATCTGTGTTTTCCATCCTGTGACAGTAAAGATTTTGGAAGTAGGTATTGATGATTTTTGCATTTATTTAGGGTCTGTAGTGATTTTGCATAAAAAATTTCTTACTGCATGAATTTGGGTTTTTTTCTTTCCTTTTTTCTTATTTCCTGTGGCATGCAGAATTGTTTTCCATCCTTTGACTTTCAGTTTGTGAATTTCCTTTTCAGTTATGTGTATTTCTTATATGCATCATATTGTTGGATTTTCTTTCGTAATCCACTCTGCTAGTCTGTATCTTTTGATTGGCGAGTTGAGGGTGTTTACATTAATGGTTATAACTGATATATATCAGCTTATCTTTGTCATGTTATTTTCATGCTATAGGCATTTTTCCCCTCTTTTTAATTACTTGCTCCATTTGGTGGTTCCTTTCTTTCTTTCTTTCTTTCTTTCTTTCTTTCTTTCTTTCTTTCTTTCTTTCTTTTTTGTGTCTTTTTGAGACAGGGTCTCACTATGCAGTTCAGGCTGGCCTTAAGATCACTTTGTAGCTCAGGCTGGTCTCGAACTCACAACAATCCTCCTGCCTCCGCCTCCCGAGTGCTGGGATTACAGGCATGCGCCACCATGCCCGGCTCTGGTGGTTCCTTTCTGTTGTTCTTGTAGCTGTGGTTGTTTCTGTCTCTTTCTAGAATATCTGTGAGTACTCTTTGGAGTTGGTTTGGTGGTTATGAATTTTTTCAACTGTTCTTTGTTTTGTATGGCTCACTATTGAATTTGATAGTTTTTCTGGGTACTTTAATGTGGGGAGCAAGTGGAGGGCCGCGCCTTAAGATGGCGCCGAGGTCGCCTCGGCGGATTTCCGCTGACGTGTTCTTTAGCTGTAAATATCGCCTAATAAGGTAAAGACAGGCGCCGCCTAACCAAGGCACTCCCTGTCAGCCTAAGAGGAAACGCCAGGTGACAAGTGGGGATTGGCTGAGTGAAGGTACTAAAGGGCTTGACGGGAAGTGCTCGGGGCAGTCGCAACGCCATGTAAAAGGAAGCTTAATAAAGACATCTGGGTGAAGGAAGGAGCGGTGGTCGCGTGTCATTCTGCAGGCGGGAGGCGCGCGACACTTTAATCTGGATTGGAAGTTATTTTCTTCCAGAACCTGAAATATTTCACTATCAGCTTCTTCTTAACTTGCTGGTTTGTGTTGAGAAGTCTGTCAGGATTCTGATGGGCTTTCTATTGTAGCTGATCTGTTTCTTCTCTCTAGCAGCTTTTAATATTCTATTCTTTTGCTGAATTTCTGAGTTCTTGATTATTATATGTCTAGGAATAGATTTGTTTTGATTATGGCTGTTTGGAGTTCTATATGCCTCTCTATATGTCAGATTCTTTTTTCATGTTTGGAATATTTTCAGCTAGTACTTCTGCAAATAAATTTTATGTTATTTGTGCTTTATCCTGATGTTACAGTGACACCTATTATTCTTACATTATTTTTCTTTTCGTTGTCTTGTTGCTACTGAATTTATATTTTCTGGCTCCTTGTTTTTCTTTAAATGATCTTTCCTTTCATGTTCACTAGCTGCACTGCTGTCTTTGAGGTATAAAAGTCTATTTTCAGTTTCATTCAAGCAGTTTTACCAGCTTTCAACAGAATTTAATTAATTTCTTAATATCCTGGAATTTTCTAAATTTCCTGGATATCTGTTTGAATCTGTTTCAGCCATTCTAATTCTTTCCTGTATTATTCATTCAATGTGTTTCCATCATTTTTCTTTTCTTTTCTTTTCTTTCTTTCTTTCTTTCTTTTTTTTTTTTTTGTCTTTTTGAGACAGGGTCTCACTATGCAGTTCAGGCTGGCCTTAAGTTCACTTTGTAGCTCAGGCTGGTCTCGAACTCACAACAATCCTGCTGCCTCAGCCTCCCGAGTGCTGGAATTACAGACATGCGCCACCACGTCTGGCTTTCATCATTTTTCTATTTGCCTCTATTTTTTATCTATGTCTTCTTTAACTGCACTGAACAATTCTTTCACAACTGCTGTCATTTCTTTTTGGACCTGAGAGATTATTTCTGCTCTTATTTCTTCTATAGTCTGATGGACTTGTTTCTTCAGTTGTTATCATTTCAGAAATTTCAGGTGTGTGATTTTCTAGTTCTTGTATGTCTTTGTCTCCTGGATTTGTTCGGTGTGGGCTGGAAAATTGAGATTGCCTTTTGCTCCTGTGTTTTGGCATTTTTGAAGCTCCCAATAATCACCCAGGTTTATCAGCAGTGGGAGAGAAGTAGGGCCTAGGTCAGTAGGTTTCTGCTACAGTGGGGAACAGGGTAGGACTCAGCAGGGCTCTCATTACTAGTGGGGAGACTGGCCAATACTCAGCAAAGCTTCTGTGTAGACCAGATTCACCAGGATCCCATGGGCCACCCAGAATCCTCCTAAGTTCTTAAAAGGTTGGTCCAATGCCAGCACAAGTGGTACCGAGGATCCACACCTGCAAGGTGGGGTCAAAGGGACACAGCTCACCAGAGTACCATGGGCCACTCAGAGTCTTCCAAACTTCTTAAATGGTTGGACCAGACACCAAGAAAGCTCTGTGTCTGCAACACTGGGCCCAAGGATCACAGTTCCTTCTATGTATATTTTATTTCTTTTTAAAATGCCTAACACATTTCGGTGTGATTGCTTATTTAAGAAAGTAAACTCTCCAAAGGCAAGAATTTTTCAGTGTTTTTCATTTGTAGGAATTGACATGGTCCAGGACATATGATTAAGGACTTGACTATTTGACAGGTTAAAAGCAAAATAATCATTGCCATATTTAGTCGTGGAGTTCAAGTCTAAATGTTTATGTGAAAAAATATTGCAGTAAACTTTTAATATGGCAAAGCAACCTTACGCTCTATTTTAGCCAAATGAAACATAATCTGAAATCATATTAGAACATTGCCCTTGTCTTCAAACTGGTGTAACAGAATGTTGATATGCATCTTGGTGGGTCTCACCAGTTAATGTAGATTCTTTTCCCCTCCTTCTCCCAATTATATGTATACTGAGAAATTTGCATTTGTCTGAGGAGTTATTTTGTTTGCTACCACTTAATGAATCTCAAAATTTTTGAGTAAATGTACCTCACTCTAATCAGAGACTTTTTATGACCTTTATAACTACATTTAAAACCCTTAATTCCTACTTCCGGGTGTTTGCAAGCCTGATTGCTATCATGAAATAAAAATTTATTACTCCAGGTGTTCACTAGCTAAACAAACATAGTTCTTGTTTAGCAAGTATATACTGTTCCTCAACTCTTTTTCTCCAGCTTTTGCAGTGTCCTGGCATCCTTAAAATACTTGGAAAGTACGGCCTTGATCCATGAATTAAATCAGTATCTAAGTGAATGTGTTGATGTTTTATTGATCAGATCTATGTAAGTGGGAATACAGCATATATCTGGGTATTATAGTTATGTTTTTAACAATCTTACTTTTTTCATTAATTACATATCAACCTTAATTTTGTATCTTGAATCAAATTGATTTTGTATAATTAAATGTGTCAAGTATCTGTTAATTGATCTGATGGCATAAGGTTATGAAAATAATGTCCTGCCCCTTATATTACTGTTCCAAAAGGAAAAAAAAAAAAACTATGTAGAATGATATGTTAAGGCTGAAAATAGCAATACAGTAGATTTGAATACCTTGGGGAAAAAAAGGATTTGATAAGGATTTGTGGAATAGGGTCTTCTTTAAGACTGCTTCATCTCACCTGGTGCCAGGCAGCAGCGATTTCGGTGATGAGCTCCCAGAAAGGCAATGTGGCTCATTCCGGGCCTCAGAAGCACCAGCATGCATTTAGCTTCAAAAATGACAAGTTTGATAACAGTATTCAGACCAAGAAAATTCATACAAAACTACATGACGGAGCATGTCAGTGTTGTAAAGAAGTTCTTGAGTCGTGGGTGAAATGCGGCAAATATAAACCATTATCAAGCCAAAAAAGTATGTTAAATGTTTACAGAAGACTGTGAAGGATTCTTACCACATAATGTGTAGACCATGTGCCTCTGAACTGAAAGTTTGTGCCAAATATGGAAAGAAAGAAGACATTGTTGTTCCAATAATAATGAACCAGAACATATTGAAAATAATCAAAGATCCAATCATAGAAGAAGCTGCAAGAGGAATGAAGAAAGTGATGATGACTTAGATTCTGACATTGATTTAGATGACACAGATGATAATCAAGTGGATTAATCGAGCGTACATTACCAATCATTTTAGGAATGTAAAATTTTTATCACCTTTTTTGCCTTTGATGGTGTCACAAAAAATACTGTGAAATCCCAGTTAGGAAATCAGAAAACGATATAGAAAATAGTAAAAGCCATATGAACATAAATTAGGCATATTTGCATAACTAAAAATTTTATCCAGATTATCCTAGACAAAGTTTTAAGTTGCATATATAAGATACCTGCTAAGAACCAGATAAAGGAGATAGCTCAGTAGAATAAGCGCTTGCCTGGCAAGCTCAAGGGCCTGAGTTCAATCCCCGATTCTAAAAAAAAAAAAACAGATAAAATCTAGGTGTCATACTGCAGTTTGTGGAAGAATGTATCACCCAAACTTACCAAGAATCAGAATTGAACAGTGCTTGTATAAGAACTATCTAGGGTCCCAAGGAAATAGCTTTCTGACAAGCGCAGGGTCCTCCTATGTTCAAACCCTACTACTGCAAAAGAAAGAGAGAACTATGTAGGCTGGGCATGGTGGTGCACGCCTGAGATCCCAGCAATTGGGAGGCAGAGACAGGATGGTTCTTGTGAGTTCAAGGCCAGCCTGAGCTACACAGGAGATAGTCTCAAAAACTAAAAGCTTTCTAATTAAAACTATTATAATTTGCCTTAAAATAAATTAATTCATAGACTATAATCCCAGCCCTTGGGAGGCTGAAGCAGGAGTATTGCTGAGTTCAGAGCCACCCTGGGCTACAAAGTGAGTTAAAGGCCAGCCTAAATTACATAGCAAGACACTTATCTCAAGAAACCAAAAAATAAATAAATAAATAAAATTAACCCATGAACAGTACCTTTTGATGATCAATCTCAGCTTTGAAAGAGAAAAGGTTGGGGTCCAGGGATACATCTCAGCAGCACAGTGCCTGCCTGGCAAGCACGAGGCTGAGTTTGGTTTCCAGTACCAAGCAAAAAAAAAAAAAAAAAGGGCCACCTAGCGAAAGCCTCTTTACTTATGTTTACTTGTTACAAATCAAAAGTTTATTCTTTAAAACTGGTATTGCTCATGCCTGTAATCCCAGCACTTGGGAGGCTGAGGCAGGAGGATTGTTCTTGAGTTCGAGACCAGCCTGAGCTACAAAGTGAGCTTAAGGCCAGCCTGAACTGCATAGTGAGACCCTGTCTCAAAAAGACAAATAATAAATAAATAAAACTAGTATTTATGGGGTTGGAGATGTAGCTCCAGTGGTAGAGTGCTTGCCTCGCAAGCACATGGCCCCAAGTTCAGTTCCCAGTACTACACACAAAAAATAATAGATGTTTATAGTGTACAGCATAGCACTTTTTCACAGTTTTCTACTTGTGAAGTACGCATGCAGAGACGCCTGGAATTCACACGTGCGGTTTCGTGAGTAATTACGGAGGCCGCGCTGACATTCACCGGCGGAGCAGCAGCAGCACACCGTGCTCTGTTCTCACCTGGGCGTCGTCTTCCTGTGTTTGTCCTGTGCCAGATTTTGGTCATTATTGTATTATTTCTACTCTAAAATAGTGTAAGTTAGCTTTGGCTGATTTTTAATGCTTTCCCATTCTTTTATTTTTAGAAATCTCAAACCTGAAGGAAAATAGTAAAGTAGTAAAACAAACCTATTTGTACTATTCGCCTAAGCCTCCAGTTGGGTTTTATTGTGTGTTCTTTATAGCCCCATAGATGGGCATTGTACATGCACAAGTTAAAGCATTGATTTTGAAATTTGTAGGAAAAGACTTATACTATATGTATATTATTTTGTCTTTTTTATTTTTTATAAAGTCTGAGATGATCCATTTTGTTACAAAAAAAAGGTTTATGGAATAAAAGAAAAATATTTTGCAATGCTTATAGAGGGTATTTTTTAAAGGTGGAAATAAAGACTCAGACCTAATACTATAAACTTAAGGTGAAACATCCTGAGAAAAATCAGACAGGATTACACAGAAGAACATTATTACAATATAGATTTGATTAATACAACAAAAGAAGGCATTGTATTAAACTAGAAGAAAAGTAAATTCCAGTTTCACTGGCTAATCACTGAAGGAAAAATATATGTTCTACTCCCACTGGATATTATTTATGATGTGTTGATGTATTGTGAAACTTTGCTGAAATTAACTGTCCAATAAACTGTTTACAGTTTTTACTCCACAGTAGGAACTATTTCCAGACATTGTTCCTAGAAAGAGCCCTCCTAATGTAGTAATGTCTGAATAGAGGTGGCTGAGTCAAACACACATTAGATAACACTTGTAGTTGGATTCTACAATCCAGAGTCATTATGACTAGAAAGACCAGGGGAGCAGCTTTCTTTCAGCCTTCTTATTTTAGTCAGGTGTGCTGAGCATTTCACTTTCAAGAGGAGAGTGCCAGCTTGATTCCCAGTCAAACTATTTCTGATTTGTTGTTGCATTTTTGAGGTCCTAAAAATTGAACCTAGGACCCTCACTAACTTACACCCTGAGCTTAAAAAAATTTTTTTTTAATTTTGAGGCATGGTATCACTAAGTTGCAAAATTATTATGGATGGCTAAAACTTGTGATCCTCCTGACTCAGCCTTTCAGAGCTCTGGGATTACAAGTATGCTGAACCTGGGGCTAGGGAGCTAGCTCAGCAGAATAAGCGCATGCCTGGCAAGCACAGGGCCTGAATTCAATCCTCGGTTCTGAAAAAAAAAATTCTGCTGCACCAGGTGTTTTGTGTGTGTGTGTGTGTGTGTGTGTGTGTGTGTGTGTGTGTGTGTGAGAGAGAGAGAGAGAGAGAGAGAGAGAGAGGGTCTTTTTTAAGATGGCAGTCCTCTTGTTTTTGCCTATCAAATCCTGGGATTACCAGCATGCAACACTATGCCAACTCCTAGATTTTTTTTAAAAAAGATATTGACATATTACATCAATACAGGCATTCAATTCAATTTTGTTTATGCTACTCCTTTCTAAACAGAATTTCCTTTTTTCCTTGTTTAAAGTCAACTCTTTGTGACAATTACACACATGCATCTCCCAGGGAGCTGTAATCATGCTCCCTGGTCCCACTTTTTAATTTTTATTGAAGAACAAATATCAATGAGACAGTTTCAAATCAAATTAGCAGGACAGATTCAATAATTAATACACTGCATATTATTTTTGTAGTGGTTTTTTGTCATACAAGGCACATTCTTGATATTCTACTTACAAACACCATTAGAGCAGATGTCTCTAATCAATAAATTAAGAGTATGTAGCTGAATACTTATTTTAATTTTGAAAGCTGAATTATAGTACAGTTTCAATAATTAATACTTTCTGTCCTGTTATCTTTCTAGTGGTTGTCCATAGTGCAAGAAGCTGATAGAATATCCTGTCCAAACACTCAATCTTGCTTCTCATAGACTTATACAGAAGTATTGCATATTTATCCTAACTGTACTATTTATACAAACACAGAATGGTTCTTCCTTTGTATCCCCCTTTTTTCTTTGTTTAGTCCTGTCAAAGATGGGCATTCCATTGTCATTCAATTATTGTAGGTGCCTGAACTCACCAAAACAATCAAACACAGTCCAGCAGTACACAATAATAGTGGGTTATCTGAAGAAGTTATTGACTAGAGCCATTTACAGCTCCGCTTATTATTATGGCTTAATTTTGTATACGCCATTTTTATACTTTTCTGCTGGATGGTTAAAACCGAGTTAAAGCAAGACCTATATAACAAAAAATGTAGCTTTTGTATCTGATGATGTCACTCAAGTTCCCTCAAGGTTTATCCTGTACCCCTGTACCTCACTCTGTAGATTCTTTGTCAGTGTCAGCCATGTGGATGAGTCACGGCCATTGCTTGACCAATTTGCTCTCTGTGAGAGCCTGAGAGAAAGTTTTCTCTTCCTATGACTCTCCTTAGACACACTATAGACCATCTATCACATTCCTCTGTGGCTCCATAATTTTCTTGATCAAAAAATTTGGGGCACCACTGAGTTCCATGATGTTACAGTACAGGTTCTCCTATGTCCTGAGTTTTCACGGACCTTGAAATTCTATGGCGAAAATGTTGGCTGTTCTTGCAGCCCTTCCATTTCTCCAATTTTTGATCTGTGAACTTAGGTTGTTAACCATCCAGAAGAGAAACTGATTAGTACCCGGCAAAATATGCAGTTCAGTTTAAACTATTTAACTACATTCTTTTTAGTTGTTGTTATACATTTCCATTTGTATATCTTCTTTTGATTTCTTATACTAGGGAGACTATACGATATTTTCACATGTGTGTCTGTTTTACACTTATGAGTATATGTATAAGTGGCATCCACTTCAATATAAATGCTTCAAGATTATCATTCTTTATAGCTGAGTAATATTCCATTCTATAAAAATACCACATTTTTTTCAACCATTTCTCATATGACAGGCATCTTGGTTGTTTCCAAGATTTTGCTACCACAAATTGTGCTGCTATAAACATAGGTACACATATATCACTATGATATGATGTTTTCAGTTCCTCCATGAAAATTCCCAGTAAAGGGATAGCCGTCTTGAATAGGATTTCCAGTCCTACTTTTGTGAGGAGTCTGCACACTGATCTCTACAATGGTTGCACCACTCTACATTCCCACCAGCAGTGGAGAAGTGTTCTCTTTTCTTCACATCCTCTCCAATATTTGTTGCTGGTTGATTTCTTTATGATAGCCATTCTTTCTGGAGTGAGAAGATATCTCAGTGTTTTAATTTGCATTTCATGGATGGCTAGTGATGTGGAGCATTTTTTCATATATTTATTTGCTTCTTTAATTTTGTCCTCTGAGAAGTATGTATTCATCTCAGATGCCCATTTCTGGACTGGGTCTTTAAATCTGAGGGTCCTAATATATCTTAGTTTATATATTCTAGAGAGCAGACTTTTGTCTGAGTGGTAGTTAGGATTTTTTCAAAATTTGTGGGCTATTTTTTCACTTTGTTAACAATTTCTTTTGATGTGTAGAAACTCCTCAACATCAACAGAGTTGATCCCAGTTGTTAATTCTTTCAAGTGTTTCCCATGTGAATATATGTTTGTTCATGAACTCTTTGCCTACCCCTATGTCTTCAAGAGTTCCTTCTATTTTCTCTTCCAGGAGACTGAGTGTCTCTGTTTTAATGTTTAGATCTTTAATCCATTTTGACTTTAGCTTAGTGCATAGTGATAGACCTGGGTCAAGTTTTAGTTTTTGACATGTAGAAAGCCAATTTTCCCATCACCATTTGTTAAAGAGGCTATCTTTCTTCTAGTAAGTGTGTTTGGCCTCTTTGTCAAAGATCAAGTGACTGAGTGTATTCGCTGAGGCCTCTGCATCTTCTAATCTATTCCATTGATCCTCAGGTCTATTTCATTGCCAATACCATGTTGATTTTATCACAGTGGTTTTGTAGTATAATTTCAAGTCAGGAATTGTGATGCGTCCTGCCTTGTCTTTGTTGGCCAGGATTGCCTTTGCTAGTCTAGGTTTTTCTGTTTCAAAATAAATTTTAGGAACAATTTCTCTAGGTCTGGGAGATATGCTGGTGGTAGTTGGATAGGAATTGCATTAAATTTGTACAACAATTTTGGGAGTATGGCCACATTCACAATGTTTGTTCTTCCAATCCAGGAGAAGGAATTATCTTTCCATTTTCTGAAATCCTCTATGATCTCTTTTCTTAGGGTGTTGTAATTTTCTGTGAAAAAGATCTCTGACTTCCTTGATTAAGTGAATTCCAAGGTATTTCATTTTCTGTGGTGCTACTGTAAAAGGTATTGTTTCCCTTTCAGTATGCTTGTTATCTGTGTAGAGGAATGCTATTGACTTTTGAGTACTGACTTTGTATCCTGAATTTCCATATCAGTTCTAGTAGTTTCTTGGTGGAATTTTTGAGGTCCTCCAAGTAAAGTATCATGTCATCTGCAAATAGTGATAATTTAGCTTCTTCTTTATCTATTCTTATTCCTTTTATTTCTCCCTGTTTTCTAATGGCTGTTGCTGATGATTCCAGGACTATATTGAATAGGAGAGGTGATAGAGGACATCCTTGTCTTGTACCTGCTTTAAGAGTAAAAGATTTCAGTTTTTCCCCATTTAGGATTATATTAGCTTTTGGGTTGTCATAGATGGCTTTTATCAAGTTAAGGTAGAATCCATCTATTCCAATTTTCTGTGGGACTTTGAGCATGAATGAATGTTGGACTTCGTCAAAAGCTTTTTCTGCTTTTGAGATGATCATGTGATTTTTAGATTTCAGTCTATTAATATAATGTATTACATTTATAGATTTTTGAATATTGAACCATCCTTGCATCCCTGGGATGAATCCTACCTGGTCATGGTATATGATTTTCTTGATGATTTGCTTGTATTCTGTTTGCCAGGATTTTATTGAGGAGCTTTGCATCTATGTTCATGAGGGAGATTGGCCTATAATTCTCTTTTTTAGTTGTGTCTTTCCCTGGTTTTGGAAACAGTATAATACGTGCCTCCAGAAATGATTTTGGGAGAACTGCTTCCTTTTCAATTTCATTGAAGAGTTTGACGAGTGTAGGAATTATGTCTCCTATAAATTTCTTGTAGAATTCAGCTGTGAATCCATCAGGACCTGGACTTTTCTTTGTCAGCAGGCTTTTTTTATGTTTCATATTTCATTGGCTGTTATTGGCTTATTGAGAGTTGTTATGTCTTCTTGATTCAGTTTTGGTAATTTGTACCTTTTGCAGAATCTTCTGTGTCTTCTATTCTGTGAGTATAAACATTCTCGAAGTAGCTATTGATAATCTTCTGAATTTCAACTGGGTCTCTGGTGATTTCACCCTTTTCATCCCTTATGCTTGCATTTCAATTTTTTCTTTCCTCTTTTTAATGAGGTTAGCTAGGGGCTTATCAACTTTATTTAGTCTTTCAAAGAACCAGCTTTTTGATTTGTTGATTCTTTGAACTATTTTCTTCACCTCAATTGAATTAATTTCTGCTCTTATCTTTATGATTTCTTCCTGTCTTTGGGCTCTGGGATTAGTTTACTCTTCCTTTTGTAGATGTTGGAGGTGTAACATTAGGGTATTTATTTTTTCTCGTTCTGTTTTCCTAATGTGTGAGTTCATAGCTATGATTTTCCCTCTAAGAACTGCTTTCATTGTGTCCCATAAATGCCGTAAGTTGTGGTTGAATTTTCATTGAATTGTAGATATTGTTGAATTTTTTGTTTGATTTTATCTGTTACCCATTGATTGCTCAGTAGGGTGTTGTTTAATTTCCATGAATTTAGCGGGTTTTCTTGTTTCTTTTGTCATTTATTTTGAGTCTCATTGCACTACAGTCAGATAATATGCATGGGATAATTTGTGTATTCTTGCATATACTTAAGCATGGCCTAGGGAATAGTATGTGGTCTATTTTAGAAAATCACCCATGTGCTGCTGAAAGAAATGTGTATTCAGCTGTGGTTGGGTGGAACACTCTGTATATGTCCACCAAGTCCATTTGTTCCAAGCTCTGTTTCAGTTCTGCTACTTCTTTGCTAAATTTTTGTCTGGTTGACCTATCTTTTCGAGATAAGGGGGTGGTGTTAATGTCATCTGTTAAAATTGTGGTCTTGGATATTAGATTTTTCATCTCCCTTAAGATTTGTCTTACATAGTTGGGTACTCCTGTGTTTGGTGCATAGATGTTTATGAATGCTACCTTTTGCTCTTGAATTTTTCCCCTAAGCAATATGTAGTGGCCTCCTTTGTGTCATTTGATCATTCTTGGTTTGAAGTTGAGACTGTCCGAGAAGAGAATTGCTACTTCTGCTTTTTTCTGAGGTGCTGGGGTTTGTAGTATTGTTTTCCATCCTTTGACTTTAAGCCTATGAGTGCCTTTTTGAGTTAAGTGTGTTTCTTGTATTCAGCATATTGTTGGATTTTGTATCCTAATCCACTGTGCCAGTCTATTTCCCTTAATTGGTGAATTGTGTCCATTTACATAGATGGTTATAATTGAAATGTATTGACTTATGATTGTCGTGATATTTGACTGCCGTTGTTTACTCCTTTTAATCCTGTGTTTAAATGTTTGCCCTATTTAGTGGGTTCCTTCCGTTCTCATTCGTGGAGTTCTGGTCATTGTGTTCTCTCTCTAGGAAATCTTTCAGTAGCCTGTGTAGGGACAGCTTTGTCATCATAAAATTCTTTAGTTGTTCTTTGTTGTGTAAGTATTCCACTTCTCCATCAAACTTGAAAGAAAGTATTGCAGGGTATAGTAGTCAGGGCTGGAATTTGTTTTCATACAGGACATGAAGAAGTTGGCCATAATTCTAATGGGTTTTCCTTTGAATGTGATGTGCTTCTTTTCTCTAGCAGCTTTCAGTATAGTATCCCTGTGTTGAATTTCTGGGATCTTGACTATTATGTGTCTTGGTGTGTTTTTACTTGGGTTGAAGTTATCTGGTGTTCTGTATGCTTTGGTTACCTGAATGTTGGGTTGTTTCCTCATATTTGGGAAGTTTTCTGCTATTACTTCTGCCCATATTCTTTTTATATCATTTACTCCTTCATTCTCATCAATTCCAATTAATTTCACATTGTTCATCTTGGCATCATCTTGCATGTGATGGATTATTTTTTCCTGCATCCTCATTGTTTTTAAGAGATCCTTTCTCACCTTTTCACTTGTTGCACCAGCATCTTCAAGATCTGAGACTCTGTCCTCGCTTTCACTCAAATGGTTTTGTAGACTCGTGATTGAGATTTTAAGTTCTTCTGTATCTCTTTGACTCTGCTTCATGTGATCTATTTCTTTTCTGTTTTGCTCATTCCAGGAGTCCATCATATTTCTGATCTTCTGTATTTTTTTTTTATCAATGTCTTCTTTAGAGTTACCTATTAATTCTTTTACTGCAGAGTTGTTTTCCAAATTGGATTTCCTCTATATATTTCCAGAATTGATTCTCTACTTCAGATGCTATGATTTCAAAGAATTCTTTTTTTAACTTCAGAAATTATTTCTGCTTTGAGTTCCTGCTTACCTTTCTGCTGTTCTTGTTTTGCTTGTGACACTGTTAATTCATACATTTCTGATGGAATAGTGCTCTAGGTGGGCATTGGGTTTCCCCCATATGTTTCTGGATTTGATTCATTACTTCAGATGCTATATATTCAAAAATTTCATTTTTTATTTCAGGTGTTAATTCTGGTCTGACTTAGTCTATACCTTTCTGCTGTTGTTTCTTTGCTTCTGCCTCTGTTAATTCGTTCATTTCATCTGAGCTAGTGTCCTCTGCACTTATTGGTGGACTCAAGGCCTGAGATTGCCTTTTGTTCCCTGCCTTTGTCATTTTGTATAGCACTGACCTCTGACCTTTGGTGTAGAGCTTTGGTGCAGTTTTGACCTTAGCAAGTTATGAGATTCTGGTGCCAGTCTAGTAAGTTTGAGATTATCCAGTTATGCCTGCCCCGGATCTAGCTGTTGTGTTCAGTTTCTTTTTGCTGCCACTCTTCTGGTACAACTGTGAGCCTGTGGTTCCCCTCTGTTGTGTCTCTGGTCCAAGGAGCACTGTGGAGCGCAGAAGCTCTCCCACACACTCACCAGACCGGGCAAGGGTGGTTTGGGTGGTGGAAGATTTGGAAAAATTCTCACTAGCTGGACAGGCTTTGGGGTAGGTGCTCCGGGGAATTGCCGGGCAAGTTGATCAGAGGTGTCTCAGGCCGATGGCTCGCTGGCTCACAGGTCTTGGGGTGGGTGGGTGGGGCTCCGGATGGTGCAGAGTGCGCATGGGGGAAGCCAAAGGCTTTCCCACACAATAACTAAACCAGGCTCACATGGGTGTGGCAGGAGAACTGGAAAAATTCCCACTCACTTGGTGGCAGGGGCTCTGGGGAGTTGCCGGGCAGGTCGGTCTGGGGTTTCTCAGGCCGACCCTCCCTGGTCCCACTTTGTATCAGCCTGTCAGTGCTGCCCACAACCATACTACATTTCCTTAGCATTACTCTCTTACTTTATCATGAATGAGAATTATCTCTCTGCTCCTGCTCGATCTTTAAATACTTTAGAGATCTGACTGAAAAGGGTTCAGAGTCAACCTGAATACCATGTTAGGCCCATCAGATTGCTTCATTTCTTCTTAGTTTGGTCCTGGGCCTTGAACCAAGGGCTTACGCACATTAAGCATCCCCTCTCCCACTCGGCTATATCCTCAGCCCTTCCTTTCTAACATAACCATTGAACATTCATTTGGGCAATGATTTTAAGACTTTTTATGTTTTATTTTTTCCAAAATAAAAAAAATAATTTACATCAATATACTATACACTTAACATGTGCAGTCATGCATATGACTGAGCTAAGAATTTCACCAGGCCATACTTACCTTTACAATATGCGTTGATGATTCAAAGCCTTTGGTTTGGAAAATACTGCATAAAATGATGACTAGAGATCTTCATAGTCATATGTTTAAGATCCCATGAATGTCTAGATGACTGTTAATCTGGAAACGACTCAACTAAAACCTCTCCCCATGAAGGAGTGGCCATACACATGATTACCTGCTTAGCTAAGAATAAATGACTCACATGGGTTATTTGCCTATGTGGTAAAAGCCAAAGCTAATGTAAAAACAAGTAAGGTATAATCACTGAGGGAATGGGAAGGAGTGCTGCCCTATTGTTCTTCTGTTGTTGTTCTCCACCAGAATAAACCTTATCCAAGTAGCCTCTCTATTACAGTAGGTTGAAAGTTAAGTCCCAAATTGGGGTAAGGAACTAAACTATTAAGATGATTTATAAGTTACTTTCTAATCTCAAATCTTTATTTCTTCATCAAATATTTACTCATTGTTTCATGATAAGCATCATGCTTGGAGACAGGAGCATAACCAGAAATAAGAAAAACAATGCTAATGCATTGGGAAAGCTATTAATCAAGCTGAAGACACAGGCAGCAAACAAGTAAACAGAGTGTAAATTCATGTTATAAAAAAACTAACAAAGTTAAATGATAGAGAATAATAGGGATATCTTACTATTATTACTGCTATTATTACTACTCTTGCTATTATTGTAGAATAGTACTGATATAATAATTGTCACCATTCCTGTGATAGGATGGTCAAGGAAAATCTTTCTAGGAAGGTGACATTTAGCCTGAGACCTGAAGAATGAGAAGAAGCCAGTTCTGGACTGATCTGAGGGAACAGCGTTTTGGAGCAGTAGAACAGTAACCACAAAGGTCTAATTCAGAAAGAGCTGGTCACATTCCAGCAAGTAACAGATGGGCTGGAGTGAGCAGAGCAGCCAGCCAGGGGCAAAAAGTGCATGAGATGAGCTGGGAAGGCTGGAAAGATCAGGCCTTGGAAGCCAGAGTACAGAGCTGGGATTCTACAAAAGGATGTCAGCAAAGAAGGAATTATTTGACTTTAATACTGGAAATTGTATGGGGATGAGTTGGAGGTGGCAAGAAAAAGAACAAAAATTTTTTCAAGGGTCCAGGAAAGAGATTGTTGGGGCTTGGATTATGTTGGAGGTAAAGCCTAAAATCCTGGTAGTTTTTTTTTTTTTTTTTTTTTTTTTTCTTTTAAGTCAATAGACAATACAAAAGAGTTTCTAAGTATTGATTTGAAAAATGTCATTATTTTGCCTTTAGGTGTGCATTTTTTCATCCTAGTTAAATTGTTTCAATCTAAGGGACTTCAAATTGTGTGTATGCACGTGACCATCAGGAAAAACAATAGCGGTGGTTGGTTTTAATATTCCAGAGCTTTGTAATCATAGGTGTGTAGGAATTTGTTGGAGGCTACACTCACTGGTGGAAGAGGCTGATAACAATCACAAGAAAGCAGAGGCAGAACTATGTGTGGTGGTGCACACCTGTAATCCCAGCACTTGGGATGTTAGACAAGAGCATTGCTGTAAGTTTGAGACCAGTCTGAGGGCTACAAAAGTGAGCACAAGGCCAGCCAAGACTGCATAGCAAGACCCTTCCAAGAAAGAAAGAAAGAAAGAAAGAAAGAAAGAAAGAAAGAAAGAAAGAAAGGAAGGAAGGAAGGAAGGAAAAGAAAGAAGGAAGGAAGAAAAAGAAAGAAGAAAGAAAGAAAGAAAGAAAGAAAGAAAGAAAGAAAGAAAGAAAGAAAGAAAGAAAGAAAG
>PVKA01041109.1:0-18307 GCA_004027165.1 Ctenomys sociabilis | reverse complement strand
CCTACATCTGCTCTCCAGGGAACTGGATGCAGTAGGAGATGACAGCTTAATGAGCTCCCTAGCTGTTTCTAATATGTAGTCTACAGATCCCATCATTGCTATGGGCTATGAATACTTTTAAGAATAAGGGTGATATGACCCAATTTGTTTTTTTAGGAGGATAATTCTGCTAAATGTGTGGAAAATAGACTAACTTTACCTGCAGGAAAATATGTAGGAGGTTGCCACAGGCGTTCTAGTGGGGAATGACGAGTACTTGGGCTTAAGTGTTAGTGAAATAAAAAAAAAAGGGAACTGAATCTGAGAGACGTATATGAGTTAGAACACAGAGCTGACCTGAGTAGCTGAAGGACAGAGAAGACTGCAGGTTGATTCTCAAGGCTCTAGTTTGGAGAATGAGTGGTCAGCGATGCCTAGTACTTTGTTACTGTTTGGTGCATGAATGAATGAAAAGCAGGAGGGTTTGGGTAGGAAAGGAACATTTTATTTTATATATGTTCATTTAAGTAAATGCAAGAAATACGGACTTGTAAGGATCATTTACACAGAGTTGAAGATACGGACTTGGAAACTGACAGAAGAGAAATTTTGCAGCAGCAGTAGGTTTTGAAGTTTTATTTTTTTTTAAAATGCATTTAGTACAGGATCTATAGGGTCTCACTACACAGATTAGACTAGTAGTAATCCTGCTGTTTTTCAACCTCCCGAACTCTGGGATTACAGGTGTGTGCCACCAGTCCCAGTCTCAAATGTTTTCCAAATGGAAGTGGGGCCAGCGCAGCACACAGGGGATCAAAGCCCTAAGCAGGTGCTTTAATCTGCTGAGCTATCTGGTTGGCCCAGTTTTGAGTCTTATAAAAAGGTGTAATCCTGAATGAGAACAAAGCTAAGAGACAGGAGATCAACTGAATAGAAATTGGAGGATTAAAAGAGGTATACTGAATTAAAATTTTTTTTTCCAATAAGGAGAAGTATTCATGAAACTGTGTGTGTGTGTGTGTGCGTGTGCGTGTGTGAGTGTGTGTGTGTGATAGACATATTGGGAATAGGTTGTCAAACTCAATGCTAAAATGTATTCTACCCTATTGATAAGTGAGATAAATCAGTTCCACATGTGCAAACATTGTATTATCTTACTAGTGTGAGAACTTGAAAGAGTAATGAAAATTTAAAAAGTACAACAGGTACTATGAAAGGGAAAGAAATTGTTCAATGAAAAGGAAAAACTGGATGAGGAAAAGGACAAATAAAAGAAGAGAAAAAGATATATGATGAATGGATGCATAATGGTTTGGATAATTGTGTCGTGAATGTCTGCTGGTCTTTTGAAAGGAGCATTTAATGCTTTAAAAATACTTTTTACTCGGATTTTTTCTTTCCTCTTTTGAATTTCTTATAACTTCTTTGTTTTTGTTTTTTTCTTCTTTAAGATAATCTTATTCATTTATGTCTGGTAGTCTGAACAACTAATCTGAAGATAGCAACATGTAATACAGCAACCACTGTTGAATTCCTATTATTTTGTTTAGCCAAATCTTGTATTGTTCTAATGCCGTTTTTTTCCTATCACTATTTTATATTCTTTAAAAATAAAAAATAAAATAGTCTACCCAGACTCTTCTTGTGAATATAGTTTGCCAGTCAATTTAGTTCTGTCTTAAGGTCATTCCTTCATCATGACAGAAAAATCAGGTCACAGCATAAAGGAAGATTCTAATCTTCGTATACACTATAGCTGGAGGGCAGTACTTATTTCAAGTAAAAGCTGTTTCAGCTTGTTTAGATATGAAGGAATTTGAGAAGTATTAACCCTCATTCTCCACAGTATTTAAAAAATAGTATTTAGGTTGGAATCAGCCCTGTCAGGATTGCTTTCTTATTTGTTCAATTTCTGTAGATTTTGAAGATCTGTTAATATATTCCCACTACCATTCTACGCTTTGGAAAATGTTTACTAAAAGATCTCTGCTAATATGTCTGGCAAAAGTAAGTAAAGTTTTATTCATATTCCAGGAAAATATTTTTCACAGGGTTAGTGAGCACTTATATTAGCACTGGTCACTTTTCTCTAAATTCTGTTCGGAATCATTGCCCACTTGTATTTGTGGGCTTTAGGAGTCTTTTGGATTGATATTTGCATATTCATTATATATTAAAGGTATAAAAAATCCTTTTATGCTGCTATAATGATTTTCCACATGATTACTGATACAGTAGTGCAGTGGAAGGAAAGAGTTAAAGTCTTTAGCATAGGCCCTGCCTCCAATTCTGTTTCTGACTCTCACAAGCTAGGATTTTAGGTGTTTGGTCCTTACTCCTTGTCTGCTGTTCTAGATAGTGCTCCAGCAAGGAGAAAGGAAGATTTTCTTGTAGGACCAGTGCCCCTTGGAAATAAACTAGAGTATGTGTGTAAGTTGGATGTAGGTTTTCCAGATTTTCTTTTCCTCTGGACCTCAGGCAGACATACTAGCAATGCAGCATCTGGGACGTTGGACTTTCTCATGATGGACAATAAGAGAAATGTTGTGAAAACATATATAAAGAGAAGTGACAGGAGTATTTTTTGGATAAAATCTAGTTGTTTAAATGTAGGTTTTCTTTGACTCCAGTGTTTAAATTCAACATCAAATGATTACATGAAAATGGATTCTAAACTTCACTTGGGAGGGAGGCGGATGAGAGGCCACCTGGCATCATTTTTCAAATTTCATTTTCTAACGGTTTATTTTGATGTTTCATTTTTTATTGTATATTGACCTTGTTTCCTGGCACACTTGATAAAATGGATAGATTCACTTACCTGTGGATTGTCTTTCTGAAAGAAATCTTCCTAATATTGGTATTTCTTCTTGGAAGAATTTGTAAGTGAAATAATTGAACCTGGAAATGACTCTGTGGAAACATTTTAAATGATAGATCCAGTTTCATTAATAGCTAAAGTACTGTTCATATTGTAGTATTTTCCTGAGCCAGTTTATTTATTTTTATTTTATTTTTTTAAACTGAAAATATATTTATTGAAATAAATTCACATACAATGAAAGTCACACTTCTAGAGTATATAGATCAATATTTTTAATATATGCAGAGGTCACCACTATGTAATTTTAGGATATTTTTATCACTCCAAAGAGAAAGCTGCCATCCATTAGCAGTTGCTCCACCTCCTCCAATCAAGGTCTGGAAACCTCTAATCTAATTTCTACCTACACATATTTGCCTATTTTAAATGTTTCAAACAATCCAAAATATACAATATGTGTCTTTTTGTGCTGGCTTATGGCAGGATGCAAGTTTCCAGAATTCATCCATGTTCTACCCCGTATCAGCCCTTCGTTCTTTTTTGTTATTAAATAGTTCATTGTATGGATATAGTTCATTGTATTTGTCTATTAATTAGCTGATGAACAAGTAAAAATAGCTTCCACTACTTTGCTATAATGAATAATGCTATGAATATGTGCATATGTTTTGTATAGTTATATACTTTCAGTTCTCTTGCATAGTCAGGTCATATGGTAATTCTACATTTAACATTCTGAAAAACTACAAAAATTTTCTTTAAATTGGGTTCACCAATTTGTAATATTACTTAAAATAAAGTTTCTAATTTCTTCACATTATCACCACCATTTCTTATTTTCTTTTTTTAAAAAATGTAACCAATTCTTGGGGAACTACCCACTTAGGGCCCCCCTCCTGTCTCTCTCTCAGACAGGAGCTTTCTTTTCCTCAATAAATCTATTCTGCTCATTAAAAAAAGTAACCATTCTACATGGTTATTTAAGAGATATCCTTTGCATCTTGGTTATATTATACTTATTGGACATTTGTGTATCATCTTTAGAGAAATGTCTCTTTTTTTCTTTTCTTATTTTCCATAATTTTATTAAAGGACAAATAACAATGAGACAGTTTCAAGTAAAATTAATAGAACAGATTCAATAATTAATACATTGCATATAGTTGTTGTAGTGGTTATTTGCTGTACAAGGTGCAGACATGATATTCTATTTATGGACACAGTGCAGATGCCTCTATTCATTGAATTAAGAGAATGTGGCTATATGCCTAACTTTTTTAAAAATCTGAATTATACTACAGTTTCAATAAATTAATATTTTTTACATTCTTATCTTCCTGGTGGTTATTTACAGTACAAGAAACAGACAGGGTATCCTGTCCAGTCACTATTAGTGCAACTCTTTCTTCTCATAGAATTACATGAAAGTACTGCATATTTATTCTAACTGTGTTGTATATACAAATACAAAATGGTCCTTCCTTTGTATCCACTTTTTTTTTGTTTAGTCCTGCAGAGATGGGTATTCTATTATCATTCAATTATCATAGGTGCTTGAATTCAGTGAAACAATCCAACACAGTCCAAAAGTCCACAATAGTAGTGGGTTATCTGAAGAAGTTGTTCACTAGAGCCTTTTACAGCTCAGCATATTATTATGGCTTTATAATACCTTGTTTTCATACTTTTCTGCTGGATGGTTAAGACTGAGATAAAGCAAGACCTATATAACAAAAATGTAACTTTTGTGTCTAATAAGGTCAGTCAAGTCGCCACAGGGTTTATCCTGTAACCCTGTACCTCACTTTGTAGATTCTTAGTGTCAGCTATGTGGATGAGTCACGGCCATAGCTTGACCAGTTTGCTCTCTGAGAGAAGGCTTTCTGTCCATGTGACTCTCCTTAGGCACACTGTAGATCATCAATCACTTTCCTCTGTGGCTCCATAATCTCCTTGATCAGAAAATTAGGGGCACAACTGAGATTCATGATGCTACAGGTTCTCCTATGTCCTGAGTCTTCACTGACCTTGAAAGGCTAGGGCCAAAATGTTGGGTGACCTATGTAGCCCTTCCATTTTTCTAATTTTTGATCTGCAAACTTAAGTTGTTAACCATCCAGAAGAGAAGCTGATTAGTATCCTGCAACATATGCAGTTCAGTTTACCCTATGTGGCTAGATTCTTTTTAGTTGTTGTTATACATTTCTATTTGTATTTCTTCTTTTGATTCCTTATTAGGGAGACTATACAATATTTGCACATACGTGTCTAGTTTATTTCACTTATGAGTATATGTCCAAGTGGAATCCACTTCAATATAAATGCTTCAAGTTTATCATTCTTTATAGCTGAGTAATACTCCATTGTATAGAAATACAACATCTTTTTCACCCATTCCTCATGTGACAGGCGTCTTGGTTGTTTCCAAGATTTGGCTATCACAAATTGCGCATCTATAAACATAGCTACACATATATCCCTATGATATGATGTTTTCAGTTCCTCTGGGAAAATTCCCAGTAGGGGGATAGACAACGTGAATGGGATTTCCAGTCCTAGTTTTGTGAGGAGTCTCCACACTGATCTCCACAATGGTTGTACCAGTCTACATTCCCATGATCAGTCGAGAAGTGTTCCCTTTTCCCCACATTGTCTCCAACATTTGTTGTTGGTTGATTTCTTTATGATAGTCATTCTTTCTAGTTCGAGATGGTGTCTCAGTGTTGCTTTATCTTGCATTTCACGGATGGCTTGTGATGTGGAACATTTTTTCATATATTTATTTGTTTCTTTAATTTTGTCCTCTGAGAAGTGTGTATTCATCTCTGGTGCCAATTTCTGGATTGGGTCTTTAAATCTGAGGGCCCTAATGTATCTTACTTATTTATAAATTCTAGTGAGCAGATCTTTGTCTGAGAGCTCATTAGTTAAGATTTTTTTGAAATTTGTGGGTTGTCTTTTCATTTTGTTGACCATTTCTTTTGATATGCAAAAACTTCTCAATAAGAGTTGATCCCAGTTGTTAATTCTTTCAAGTGTTTCCTGTGTGAATACATGTTTGTTCATGAACTCTTTGCCTACCTCTATGTCTTCAAGAGTTCCTCCTACTTTTTTCTCCAGGAGATTAAATGTTTTTGTTTTAATGTTTAGATCTTTAATCCATTTTGACTTTAGCTTAGTGCATGGTGATAGAGCTGGGTCAAGTTTTAGTTTTCTGCATGTAGAGAGCCAGTTTTTCCAGCACCATTTGTTAAAGAGGCTATCTTTCTTCCAGTGAGCTTGTGTAGCTCCTTTGTTGAAGATTAGGTGGCTGAGTGTACTCCTAGAGGCCTCTGGATCTTTTAATCTATTCCACTCATCCTCAGGTCTATTTCATTGCCAATACCATGTTGATTTTATTACAGTAGCTTTGTAGTATAATTTCAAGTGAGAAATTGTGATACCTCCTGCTTTGTCTTTGTTGGCCAAGATTGCCTTTGGTATTCTAGGTCATTTCTGGTTCCAAATAAACTTTAGGATTGATTTCTCTAGATCTGGGAGGTATGTTGGTGGCAGTTAGATAGGAACTGCACTAAATCTGTACTACAATTTTGGGAGTATAGCCATCTTCACGATGTTGGTTCTTCCTATCCAGGAGCATGGAATATCTTTCCATTTTCTGAAATCCTGTAAGATCTCTTTTCTTAGGGTACTGTAATTTTCAAAAGATGTATGACTTCCTTGGTTAAGTAAATTCCAACGTATTTCATTTTCTGTGGTGCCATTGTAGGAGGTATTATTTTTATAGTTTCCCTCTCAGTGTTTTTGTTATCTGTGTAGAGGAATGCTATTGACTTGTGAGTACTGACTTGTATCCTACTATGCTACTGAATTTGTGTATCAATTCTACTAGCTTTTTGGTGGAGTTTTTTTGCATCTTCCAAGAAAAGTATGTCATCTACAAATAGTCATAATTTAACTTCTTCTTTACCTATTCTTATTTCTTTTATTTCTCCCTCTTGTCTAATGGCTGCATCTAATGCTTCCAGAACTATACTGAATAGGCAGGGTGATAGAGGACATCCTTGTCTTGTACCAGATCTAAGAGTAAAAGATTTCTGCTTTTCCCCATTTGGAATTATATTAGCCATTTTGTTGTCATAGATGGCTTTTATCAAAGTGAAGTAGAGGCCTTGTATTCCAATTTTCTGTAGGACTTTGAACATGAATGAGTGTTGGACTTTGTCAAAACCTTTTCTGCATCAATTGAAATGACCATGTGGTGTTTAGTTTTGACTCTTTTGATATAGTATATTACATTTATAGATTTTTGAATATTGAACCATCCATGCATCCCTGGAATGAATCTTACCCAGTCATGGTGTATGATTCTTGATGATTTTCTGTACTCTATTTGCTAGGATTTTACTGAGGATTTTTACATTTATGGTCATGAGGGTGACCTGTAGTTCTCTTTTTTATTTGTGTCTTTCCCTGCTTTTGGTATCAGTATAATACTTCCCTCCAAGAATGAATTCGGGAGATCTTTTTTTTTTCAGTTTCATTGAAGAGTTTGAGGAGTGTAGGGATTATTTCTTCTATAAATTTCTTGTAATATTCAGCTGTGAGTCCATCAGGACCTGGACTTTTGTTTTTTGGCAGGCTTTTTATTACATTTCATATTCATTGGCTATTATTGGTTTATTGAGAGTTGTTTTATCTTCTTGATTCTGTTTTGCTAATTTGTACCTTTCTAGGAATCTTCCCATTTTGTCTGTGTCTTATTCTTTGTGAGCGTAAAGATTCTCAAAGTAGCTTTTTATAATCTTCTGAATTTCCACTGGGTCTGTGGTGATTACACTCTTTTCATTCCTTATTGCTTCTATTTGAATTTTTTATTTGCTCTTTTTGATGGGTTATCTATGGGCTTATCAATTTTATTTAGTTTTTCAAATAACCAGGTTTTTGATTCATTGATTCTTTGAACTGTTTTCTTTATCACAATTGAATTAATTTCTCTTCTAATCTTTATGATTTGTTCCCGTCTTTGGGCTCTGGGTTTGGTTTGCTCCTAGATGTAGGAGGTGTAGCATCATGGTGTTTATTTGTTCCCATTCTGTTTTCTTGTGAGTTAATAGCTATGAATTTCCCTTGGTGAACTGCTTTCATTGAATCCCAGAAATTCTGATAATTTGTGGTTGAATTTTCATTGAATTGTAGATATTGTTGAATTTCTTGTTCAATTTTATCTTCAACCCATTGAGTGGTAAGTAGTATATTGTTTAATTTACATGTATTTAGGGTTTTTTTCTGGTTTCTTTTATCTTTTGTTTCCAGTTTGATTGTACTGTGGTCAGATAATATGTATGGGATAATTTCTGTTTTCTGGCTTATACTTAAGCATGACCTATGGACCAGTATATGCTTTATTTTAGCAAATGACCCATGTGCATCTGCAAAAAATATATGTTGAGCTGTGGTTTGGCAGATCACTCTGTATATGTCCACCAAGCCCATTTTTTTCCTGGCTCTGGTTCACTCCTGCTACTTTGTTAATTTTTTGTCTGGTTGCCCTATCTTTTTGGGACAAGGGGGTATTTAGGTCTCCTGTTAAGATTATGTTATTGGTTATTAGATTTTTTAGTGTATTAAGATTTGTGTTACATAGTTGCATCCTCCTGTCTTTGGTGCATAGATATTTATGAGTGTTACCACTTCCTCTTGAATTTTCCCTGTATGCAATGTATAGTGGCCTTATTTATTTTGTTTGATCATTCTTTATTTGAAGTTGAGACTGTCTGAGAACAGAATTGCTACCCCTGCTTTTTTCTGAGGTGCCTGAGCATGAAGTATTGTTTTCCATCATTTGACTTTCAGCCTATGAATTATGAGTTACGTGTGTTTCTTGTATACAGCATATTGTTTGATTTTGTTTCCTAATTCAGTCTGTTTCTCTTAATTGGTGAATTGAGTTCATTTACATTGATGGTTATAAGTGAGATATGTTGACTTATGATTGATATGTTATTTACATGCTGCTGTTTAATCTTTTTTTCACCTGTGTTTAATTGTTTGCCTTATTTAGTGGTTTCCATCTCTTCTTATTCATGGAGTTCTGATCATTTTGGTCCCTTTCTAGAACATCTTTCAGTAGTCTGTGTAAGGTTGACTCTGTCATCATGAAATTCTTTAGTTGTTTGTCATGGAAGTGTTTTACTTCTCCATCAAACTTGAAAGTGAGTTTTGCAGGGTATAATAATGTGGATTGGAGTTTGTTTTCATAGAGGACTGCTCTATGCTATTCTTACCTGCATGGTTTATGCAGAAAAGTTGGCTGTATTCTAATGAGTTTTCCTTTGAATGTGATTTGCTTCTTTTCTCTAGTGGGTTTCAGTATGTTGTTCTTGTGCTCTATTTCTGGGATCTTGAATATTATATGTCTTGGTGTGTTTTTAGTTGTGTTGAAGTTATTTGACGCTCTGTATGCTTCAGTTACCTGAATTTCAGATTGTTTCCTCATATTTGGGAAGTGTTCTGCTTTTACTTCTGCCCATATTCTTTTTATATCATTTGTATTAATTTCTCCTTTGTCATTGATGCCCATTAGTCTCATATTGTTCATCTTTTCATCATCTTGCAGGTCATAAACTAGTTTTTCCTGCATACTAGTTGTTTTTAAGAGATCTTTTCTTACCTTTTCACTAGCTGCTCCTGCACCTTCAAGATCTGAAACTCTATCTTCATTTTCACTCAAACGGTTTTTCAAGCTTGTGATTGAGATTTTCAGTTCCTCTGTATTTGTTTGGCTCTGCTTCACGTATTTCTCATTTAAGGAATATGTCATTTTTCTAATCTCTTCTATTTTTTTTATCAAGGTCTTCTTTAGAAGCAGTTATTAATTCTTTTACTTCAGAGTTTTTTCAGATTGGGTTTCCTCCATTTGTTTCTGCATTTGATTCTTTATTTCAAATACTATGAATTCAGAGATTTTCTTTTTATTTCAGAAATAAGTTCTGCTCTGAGTTCCTCTATAGTTCTCTGCTGTTGCTTAGTTACTTCTGACACTACAAATTCATACATTTTAGCTGAGCCAGTGTCCGCTGCACTTGTTCTTAATGGGCTTGAAGCCTGAGATTGCAGTTAGCTCCTTGTTTTTATCATTTCATATAGTTCTGATCTCTGATCTTTGTTGCAAAGCTTTGGTACAGTTATAACCATAGCACCTTATGAAATTCATGTACCTATATACCAAGTTCTAGTTAATGTGGTTGTGCCTGTCTTGGGTCTGGCGGCTGTGCGCTGCTCCTTCCTGTTGCTTTCCTTGGAGGTGAGCCTGTTGTGCCCCCTTGACAAGATGTTCTGCTCCTGCATTAGCTGTGTGCTTTTGACCCTAATCTCACTGTGTAGACTTCAGCTAAAGAGTTTCATCCCATGCCTATATGCAAGCCCTTAGCTGGGTCTGGAGGTGTATGAGAGGGAGCCAGGGGAGCACAGAAACTCTCCAACACACTCCCTGGGCTTGGGCTTTGGCAGTTCTGCAGGGCTCTCAAGAGGGTGGTGGATATCCTCACTCATGGTGGGGGTGCGCTGTGCTGGGTCTGGAGGGGTGGGGCATGTCCACAGAACACGGGAAAAGGTCTCTCTCACACGGAGGGCCTGTTCTTGGTCTGGCGAGTGCAGGACATCGCAGAAGTTCTTTCACACACTTGCAGGGCCTGGGGTTGGGTGGATTTGGAGCAGTCCCTTGAGCGGTGGAAGTTCTCATTCACTGAGTGGGCTGTGCTGAGTCTGGAGGGGTGTTGCAGGTCTGGTGAAAGCAAGGAAAGGTCTCTAGCTCAGAGGGCCTGGTCTTGGTCTGGGAGCGCAGGACAGCGCAGAAGTTCTCTCACACACTCGCAGGGCCTGGGGTTGAACGGATCTAGGAAATAAAAGATTTATACAATAAAAATTATAATGTCTGAAGAAAAAAGAGATTGAAGAGGATTTAAACAATTGAAAGATATCCCTTGCTTGTGGATAGGAAGGACCAATATTTTGAAAATGACCATGCTCCCAAAATTGTTATACATATTCAATGAAATCCTGCTTGAAATACCATTAGTATACCTCACAGATCTAAAGAAAACATTGCTAAAATTCATCTGGATTAAGAAGAGACCTCAAACAGCAAAGGCAGTCCTGGGCAACAAAGGCAAAGAACTCATCACAATCCCTGAGCTGAAATTGTACCACAAATCTGCTGTGTTAAAATAAGAATTACACTGGCAAAAAAAGACCTAAAGATCAATGGAACAGATTAGAAGATGTAAACACAACTACAAACACAATCAACCACCTTATCTTTGACAAAGAGACCAAACATGCTCACATCAAGAAAGATAGCCTTTTTGATAGATGGTACTGGAAAGACTGGATTTTCATATGTTGAAAGTTAAATTAGACCCATGTCTGTCTCCTCACATCAAATAAAAGTCAAAATAGATCAAAGGTCTAAATATTAAAACAGAAGCACTAAATCTTTACGCTCACAGAATAGAAGACACAGAAGAAACAAAAAGATTCCTCAAAAGGTACAAATTACCAAAACTGAATCAAGAAGATATAACAACTCTCAATAAGCCAGTAACAGCCAACGAAATACGAAATGTAATAAAAAGCTTACCGACAAAGAAAAGTCCAGATCCTGATGGATTCACAGCTGAATTCTATAAGAAATTCATAGAAGATGTAATCCCCACACTCCACAAACTCTTCAATGAAGTTGAAAAGGAAACAGTCCTCCCAAAATCATTTCTGGAGGCAAGTATAATACTGCTTCCAAAACCAGGGAAAGACACAACCAAAAAGGAGAACTACAGGCCAATCTCCCTCATGAACATAGATGCAAAAATACTCAACAAAATCCTGGCAAATAGAATACAGAAAATCATCAAGAAGATCATACACCATGACCAGGTAGGATTCATTCCAGGGATGCAAGGATGGTTCAATATTCGAAATCTATAAATGTAATACACTATATTAATAGCCTGAAATCTAAAAACCACACGATCATCTCAATTGATGCAGAGAAAGCCTTTGACAAAGTCCAACACTCATTCATGTTCAAGGTCCTACAGAAAATTGGAATAGATGGACTCTATCTTAACTTGATAAAAGCCATCTTTTGGAGAAAGTAGGTAGAAATCTTGAAGACATGGCGGTAGGCAGAGAGTTCATGAGCAAAAACCAAACTGTACAGGAAATACTTCAGTCAACAACTAGTATTTCAACTTATTGAGAAGTTTTTCCATGTGAATTTTACACGTGAATTTCTTGTCATTCAAGAAATTCAAATTAAAGCAACAGTGAGATTCGATCTCACCCCAGAAAGAATGGGTGTCACAATGAAGTCAACCAATAACAAATATTGGAGGAGTTGTTGGGAAGATGAAATCCTTTTCCACTGTTGGTGGGAGTGTAGACTGGTACAAACACTATGGAAATCTGTGGAGAGTCCTCAAAAAACTAGGATTAATTTCCATTAAACCCAGCTATTTCCCTTCTGGGTATTTTTCCATAAGTACTGAAAACATCATATCAAAACTACATATATGTACTGATGTTCATAGGAGTATAATTTGTCATAGCTAAATCTTTGAAACAACCCAAATGCTATCAACTAAGGAATGGATAAAAAGTATGAGGTATTTTGAAACAATGCTTTATTACTCAGCTATAAAATCCCTTAAATGAGGCTTTTATAGGTAAATGGGCACAACTAAAGACCATATTCACAAGTTAAATAAAGCAGACACAAGTGTATAAATATTATATTTTCTCCTAATGTAAGAATCTGAAAGAGTAAATAAAATGTGAAAGGTACAGTAGATAATGATGAAAGGGAAAGAAGCTACTCAAAAGAAAGGAACAACTTAGATGGGGGAAATAAGAGAAAGAAAGAAGGAAGGGAAATATATACATATATACACATGAAAACTTGGATGATTATACTGATGATTTCTACTGGCATATTTAATGGAACAGTTGTCCTATTTAATGGAACAATTGTTCTTTTCTTGGTAGCAGGGATCAGACTTAGGACCTTGCATTTACCAGGCAGGTGCTTATACCTTTGGGCTATTTCCCCAGCCCTTTTTTTCTTTTAATTTTTTTTTGATCAATGTTGCATGCTTATATCTCATAATCTGAGTATGTAATTTGAAGATAATAATATGCTACTATATGCTACTGTAAATCTGGATAAAGATAACTAGCAGTGCCCACACCTCACCCTGAACATTTGCCTGCCTTGAAATTTCCTTTGACAGATCAATTATTCTTTCACCTTTAAATTTATGCTCACTTAAAGCTTTAGGACACAGACAAAACATAGGCAAATTATTTTTCAGAATGAAGCATGCATAGATTTTAGTAGTTCCCAATACAGTCCTCATTCTCATCTAAAATCTCATGAGCTTCAGATCTCCTTTGAGATCTGATCAGACTCTCCTACCATCTCTGTTGACTCTGCTAACATCACTGTAGGGTTTCTCTATTACACTTTACAAAATCTTTCCAAACTCCTCTGACAGACTAGTTCCAAGGGTTTATGAACCACACTGTCAGATATAGTCACAGCAATAAACCCATTCTTGGTACTAATTTTCTGCCTTCATTATTTCTCCAATACTGAGACAAAATACTTGGTACCTGTGACTTAAAGGAGGAGAAGTTTATTTTAGCTCACCATTGAGTTTATCATTAAATAGTTACAAGGCAGAAATAGCATGATTAAGGAACATGACAAGGGAAAGCTGTTCACCATAGAGAGAAGTGAGGATCTAAGAGCTTACCTTTCCATGTCACACTGCCAGGGATCAAGCTCGTCTGGAAAGGCCCTGTCTCCTAACTGCACATTCAGCTATGAATCTTTTGTGGATTATCCATCAGTGGGTGAATATATAGTGTTTCAGTGATCCATCACCTTCTAAAAGCACTACCTCTCAACACAGGAGACTTTTAGGGGACATTTTAGATCTATACCATAATACTGAGTTTGATGGATTAATAAACCTTGACTATATTTGACATAAAGTGATATTTATTGCTGCACTGCAAAAATTCACCATGAAGTACAGAATGTTATGATACTATTATGTGTTTTCTGTTGGAAAAATTAGGCCTTCTTAATATAAATATTTGTATTTATATTGTGTTGAAGACTATAGTTTTCAATATATGGTTGTTTGAATTAAAAAGTAAAATACTCTAAAGCAACTGATTTTCTTAAATTTTAATTTTATTTACTAAAGATAAAGGCTGAATCAAACATTTTCTTCAGCTATTTACTATAAGATTTTATTCTCTATTTGAACATCTGTTGTTACCAGACTGACATTGCAGAGAGCTGTGAGTGGGAAGTGATATTCTGTACTTGACATCTTCTCACCACATTCTTTGACTAATTCCTGATCATTTTCCTCTCTAAACAAGACCCAGCATAAACCTTAATCCTTTCTTTTTTGGTATCTGGTTTGTTAATCCGAAAAACTTAATTTGAGTTATGTTCTTTATAATTTCAAAAGGTTGATTTTTCCTAAAGGTATTTTTGAATGGAAGTCATTTTGTGGCTTAAATCAAGAGGTGAAATGGGAAGGGATTGGAGATTGTGAGGGATGATTTTGCTGTAACCTGTCACCTATACATGTTTTTTGTTTTTTGTCATTTAAAGTGTGAACTTTGGAGGTTTAGAAGCTTATCTAAGCGATTCAGAAGTTCTATATCTTAAGGTGTAAGATATGACTTAGGGTCGATGTCTACACCTTAGAATGTTCAACTAGTTGAGTCATTGTGTCAAACTGAAAAAAAGTTTCAAAGCTTAACTAAGTGACCCGTCAATTCTACATCTAGAGTGTAAAGAATCCACCCTATGGTAGATAGCTTGCTTATAATATAAAGGAATAAGAGAGGCTTTATATTCCTCTTTTTAGAATCAAATTTTTCCATAATTTTATTGAGAAACAAGTAGCAATGAGACAGTTTCAAATCCATTTAGTAAGACAGTATCAATAATTAATACATTGCATATTATTTTCTTAGTGGTTACTCATTGTACAAGATGCAGACATGATGTCCTCTTTACAAACACTGTTAGAATAAATCCCTCTATTCATTGAATTAAGAGAATGTAGTGCTATATCTATCTTAACTATTTTGAATATACAGATACAAAATGGTCATTCATTTGTGTCCTCTTTTTTTCTTTTAGCTTTGTCATTTAAATATTATAGGTGTGTGAATTCAGCAAAATATTCCATAACAGTCTAGTAATCCATAATAGTATTGGGTTTTCCATATGACTGGCAATGTCAGAAGTTGTTGACTTGAGTCTTGTACAGCAAGGCATAATAATATAGCTTTATTATTTTAATTTTTTTCATCATATTCTGTAGGGACTTAAAGTTTAACATATCAATACTTGAT
This sequence comes from Ctenomys sociabilis, assembly GCA_004027165.1. Taxonomy (NCBI): domain Eukaryota; kingdom Metazoa; phylum Chordata; class Mammalia; order Rodentia; family Ctenomyidae; genus Ctenomys; species Ctenomys sociabilis. The sequence continues at coordinate 3,060 of PVKA01041109.1, read as the reverse complement.
GAAAAATACCGGTTCCATGTTATGCCTAAGATGTTTGATATTCAGACAGACAGTGAGGTTAAGATCAATAGCCTAGGTTGTAGGGTAATAACAATAAGCTTCTCTTTGGGAGGGTTAACAACCTAAGTTTGCAGAACAAAAATTAGAGAAAATGGAGGGCTTTAAGGAGAGCAAACATTTTGTCCCTAGACTTTCAAGGTCAGTGAAGACTCAGGACATATGAGAACCTGTACTGTAACATCATATAGCTCAGAGGTGTCCCAAATTTTCTGATCATGGAGATTAGGAGACTATAGAGGAAAGTGACTGATGATGTAGAGTGTGCCTAAGGAGAGAAAACATTCTCTCAGACTTTCACAGAAAGCAAATTGGTCAAGCAATGACTGACTCATCCACAAGTCTGACACAGACAAAGAATCTATAAACTGTAGTACAGGGTTTCAGGATAAATCCTGAGAGGATTTGACTGACTTATGAGACACAAAAGCTACAATTCTTGTTATATAGGCCTTGCTTTATCTTTATCTTATCCTCTTTTTGCTTTTGCTATCTTTTGCCTCCATGAAAGTTTGCCCCTCTGCCATGCCTCCTGCCTCAGGGCTAGCTGACTACAGACTGAAATCTTCACAAACTGAGCTAAATAAATGCTTCCTTCTTCAACTTTGGGTGTCAGGTATATTGTGCCAGCAAAAAGAGAAATGTAACTAACACAATGTCCTTTGCAGAAGTCCAGGTCTACTGCTAGGTATGTCTATTCATTTTTGCACCACTAACTCTAATACTCTAATGCATCTGGGTTAGAATCTTCAGATGCCTAAGCCCAAATTGGTCTTTGGCCTTACTCATAGCATAGAATAGAAATGACAGATTCATCTTGTGTGCCAGCTTTGACCCAGTGGCAGACTGACGAGAGAGGACATTAGTCAGCTTTCTTGCTTCTGGAGTGAAATATTTGATGCACACAACTTAAAGGAAGAAGAGTTCATTTTCACTTCAGTTTTGGAGGTTTAACTCTAGGGTGAAGAGGCTCCCAAGAAGAAACATCATGACAGAACATTCCTAACTTCATAGCAGCCAGGAAGCAGAGCACAAGGAAAGAGCCAGAGATGAAGGGCTTGGAAGCCTCATGACCCACTCTAAATTGTGCTTTACTAATCTAGTTGTCTGTCATGCCAACCAGGTCGACAGTCAAGATTTTCATTATAGAGAGCGCAGGCCTTGTGTGTGAGTGAGACTGCCAGGCTGCTGGATCCTGAAGCGACCCAAAGTGCAGACCTAGCATGGAATTCTTCAGCAGAACTCCCTGCAAAGAGGTGAGAGGCAAGACCCATCCAGCTGATTCAGGAGCAGAACATCTTGCCAGAGTGACACAAAAGGGTTCACCTGCAGGGCTGTAGCAGGAAGAAGTGGAGCACAGCAGCCAGAAACAAGCCACACCCACCTGGAAGAGTCTGAACATTATAGATCTGGATCTGGTTCTAAGGTAATAACTCTATCTAACCAAAGGTCAAAAATCAGTGGTGCATAAAATGACGAAGAGAAGGAACAAAAAGCAGTCTCAGGCCCCGAGTCCACCAAATAATAATGCAGAAGACACTAGCATAGAGGAAATTGGAAATCATACACCTGAAATCTCTGAAATAATAGCTTTGAAAGTAAAGAAAAAACTGCAGAAAGGTATAGAAGAGATCAGATCAGAAATAATTTCTGAAGTAAAACATGTAGTGATACCTATAATCAAAGAAGTACTAAGTGCTTCTAAAGAATACACTGATAAAAAAATAGAGCAGAATATAAAAATGATGGATCCCCTGAATAAGCAATATAGGAAAGAGAATGTATGAAACAGATCCAAAGTGCTATACAGGAAATCAAAACCTTAATCACAAGCTGGCAAATCCGTCTGAGTGAAAGTGAAAATAGATACTCTGACCTTAAAGACAACATTGCACCTAGTGAAAAGGTAAGCAAAGATCTCTCAAAAACAACTAGGATGCAGGAAAAAGAAATTCAACACCTGCAAGATGATGTAAAGATGAACAATGTGAGTCTAATAGGCATCAATGAGAAGGAAGGAGTCAATATAAATGATACAAAAAGAATATGGATGGAAGTAATAGCAGAAAACTCCCCAAATATGGGGCAACAATCTGACATTCAGTACCTGAAGCATATAAAACTCCAAATAAAATCAACCCAATTAAAACTACTCCCAGATATATAATAATCAAGATCCCAGAAATTCAGCACAGGAACAGTATACTAAAAGACACTAAAGAAAAGAAGCAGATCACATTTAAAGAAAACACACCAGAATAATGGCAGATTTCTCTTCACAAACCATCAAGTCAAGAAGAGCATGGAGCAAAGTACTTCAAGTCTTACAAGAAGACAAATTCCAACCCAGACTGATATATCCCTCAAAACTCTCTTTCAAATGTAATGGAGAAGTAAAATACTTCCATGACGGAGAACAACTAAAGAATTTCATGATGACAAAACCAAGCCTACACAGACTACTGAGTGACATAGAGAGGGAGCAAAATGATCACAACTCCATGAACAAGAATGGAAAGAACCCACCAAATAGGGCAAACAATTAAACACAGGAGAATAAGAGGTATACAATAGTAGTCCTTCAGTTATTCTTTTGTGTACAGCAGCAAAATATTTCCATCAGTGCACTCTACAAATGGACTTCTCTTGCATCGTATGGGTCATGATTCCATATGGGTCTAAAGGGGGGATTTCAAGGAAATAGCTGTAGTCAGTCCCAGAAGTGACACTTGACCACCAATAAGTGTCATGATCATTATCCATGTCCACAGCACACTAGAACTTTGTGTGATATCCTATCCCCCAACTGTCAGAAGTGTCAGTCATTTATTTGTCACTCCAGCATTTATCTTAGTATTTCTTTACTATCATGAAAACTTTTTCTTAGTTCAATTGTTTTTGAAACATTTAATTTTTAATTAATTAGTATTTAATTTTCTGAATATTGCTTAATCTTAAGTTTTGTTTTAAGATTTATACTATATCATTGAAATATAATTTGTG
>PVKA01041108.1:0-18301 GCA_004027165.1 Ctenomys sociabilis | reverse complement strand
TTATTATGTCGGCTTTTAGTGCTATGGTCATCCACTAGGTAAATAATTATTGAATCTTTGATATAATTCAGCTACATAAATACCTGTAAATATAATATCATGTATGCACCTTGTACAATACCAAAACAATATGAAAACAGTTTGCAATGTATTATTTCATCGACTCTGTATGGTTATGGTGTTTTGAAACTGTCTGATTCACATTTGTATTTCAATAAAATAAAAATAAATGGAAAAAAAATAATAATAACTCTTGAAAACCTTTGAAATTTTAAAATTTGGAATAATGCAAATGAAAATAGTTATATTCTACTGACTACATACCACTATAAAGAAAACCTAATTAGGATAATAATCTTTATTATAGAATTGATGATAGACATAATGCTTTCTATGTTTTGTATTTATTTCTATATTTATGGATTACTGAAAATAACATTTTACACAAGTCATATTGTGAAAGAAACTGAAACTGTGAAATAATTTGTTATATTAGTATAAATTCAGCCCTCAACAGTATGTATGGTACCATGGAGTCACACATCTATGTATGTTTATTGTTCTGCTAAATATCTGTGGGGCTTAAGTTTCCCTTACTGAAAAAAAATGTCTAGATAGTAAACTTGATTCACTGATTCAGAACCATGCACTTTCTTTTTTTTTTTTTTTTTTTTTTTTGTCTTTTTGAGACAGGGTCTCACTATGCAGCTCAAGCTGGCCTTAAGCTCACTTTGTAGCTCAGGCTGGTCTCGAACTCACAACAATCCTCCTGCCTCAGCCTCCCGAGTGTGGGGATTACAGGCATGCGCCACCACGCCCAGCCCCATGCACTTTCTTTTTTTCCAATTTTTCCATGCTACAAATAATTCTCGTACCTCCTATAAATCATTAACGTAATATCTTGTTCTCCAGTGGACATGTTTTCCTTTTGTTTTTGGTACTTGGAATCGAAGTCAGAACCTTGCACTTGTCAGTCAGGTGCAGTGCCACTGAGCTCTCATGGCCCTCTCCAATGGATATGAATGAAATGACAGAACAGATCTGTATCATCAGATTAGTTTGTCAACATATACAGTCAGTTATTAGCAGTACAATGATCACACAGTAAAAATAGAATGAAAGAGCAAAAGAGAGAACCAAAGTCCTAACTAAGCTTTAAACTTCATCTTCATTTTTTCTCAAGTAAAGCAGGTGACGAATTTAAAAATTGGCCTTTCTAGCACATTAAGTATTTTGCTTTAAAGGGACTTGAAAGATAGGTGGAAGAAATCGTAGTGACTTTTTTCTTCTGTTTTTTTAAAACAGTAGATAAATTCTCGTGTAAAAGATGCCCTCTCTATACTCAAAGGTATGCATTATTCTTATCATGAAGAGTATTGGGAGTGAAGATCAACAGAATTCTGTGCAGACTTATTCAAATAGCTCTTATCTTCTAATTGCTAAGCTCCCCATACAAATCAGTTGCCTTTTCACTACTTTTTTTTTTGTTCATTTGCATATTTAAGTGATTTATAGAAACTGCTTGAGTCTTCGTTTCTTTATGAAGGATACTGCTCCACCAAGATTTCTATTAAGTAAATCCACATGCTTTTTCCTTTTGAACAGCTTTAGAACAAGTTGATGGTAAGGAACAGCTGAAAAGACACCCTAGGAAGCAGGTGTGTCCCTTCATATTACAAATATCCCAATATGAACATAGGTGAGTTTCTTATTTTCTTAATTGAATTGCTATCATTGTCCTTAAATTGCCTACCTTTCTTATATGTGCAACTAATTTCTTATGTTTTAAAATTATACTTGTTTTTAAAAATTATACTACAGTTTTGTTATCTTCAAAATCACTTAATATCTTTGAAGGAAAGTATATATATATATGTATATATGTATATATATACATATATATTCTGTATACATACATAGATACATACTATGATATGTATATGTATGTACACACATAAGTCTCCATAATTCTCATAAGACTGTATAATTTTCTACAATCTTTATTATTTCTTCTTTGACTCAATAATGAAGAGGAGTTGAAGGACAGAGAGAAATTGGAATAAGAAGAATCAAGATATGTCATGTACAATTACAGATTCTCTATGATGAATGTGGTCATTATGTATATCTAAAAGGCAGTGATAAACTGAATTAGGTAAAATGCTATACTAATTATAATCAAGGATCTGTTCTTAGGTTTTTTTTTAAATCTCTTTACCATATTTATAGTATTTCAAGACCATTGAAAACTTTCTTGAAGCAATGTTACCTTATGTTAAGTTTTGTTTCTGTCACATCATAATTTTCTGGCTCAGGACAATGGATCATAGCATGAATTCTTCCCAAGCATATGCTGGAGAAGTTCCTCAACATGTTAATGGGGGCTAAATCATTTTAAAGTTTATTATCTAATGGAATAGATTTATATTGAGTTTAGTACAATTAAATATTTGAGTAAGACATTAATGAAACATGATAAATGGCTTAAAAATAATATGAATGGGACATTTCTGTGGGTCTGAAGTTTCAAATGAAGAAATTTCATGCAGCTAAACCTTTATAGCCACAACAATTTGGGTTTCCAGAACCATATCATAAGTGTTTACCTTACCGCTATTGTTTTATCTCTGTCTCATTGATTAGGAAATTTCCTCTGCCCAGCTTCCATGAAGAGAGAGTCTCTTACTTTGCTCCTTAAGAATCTACCACTCATCCTGTAGGAGATAATACTTATTTATAATAGTTATGTCTACTGATTTATTATCTCTAGAGAATAAATCCAAATCTAAGAAGAACCATAGAACTACAAGGGGAAAGACAGAGTTATTTAGTTTAAATCATTCATTTCACAGATAAGAAAACTACTTTAAAAAATTTCAGACACACACTGTAATCTTCCTGCTGGGAGAAAAGTAGTAGAAAAATGCACTAATATTTCCCTGCATCTATGCTTAAAACTATGCATGTTCATAACCTAAGTATTCTAGGAAACTAATGCAGAAAGATGCCAAGTTTGAGCCAAGTTTGGGCAACTGAGAGACTTAGTGAGAACCTGTTTCATAATAAAAACAACTTAAAAACTGAAAGCAATGAGAAATATAGCTTAGTGAGAAGACTCACAATTTAATCCCAAATATTACCTACCACGAAGGTGTCCAAAATGGAATTCAACATTGATGGATTCAAATAGTTAAGGCTTTCTCCCAATTTTCTAAGTTTTGTTTCTCTAGTTCATTCTCCTTCCAGTTACTCTATCTAAACCTCAAACCAGAACTGATGAATGCTGTCCTTCTTCACCCTGAACTCTTTCACATGTGTTATTACGTTGTATTTGTTACTCATGCTTTTTATTAATCTCATTGTAAGTCTCTTCATTCATTCATTGGTACACTCATCCATCATGTACTCATATACATCATGTACCTTATACCCAAGATATGGAGATTGGCCCAGTGCTGGATCAGATAGGTGATACTTCATATTAAATTATCTTCTGCCTCAACTCCTGTATACCTATGAGTATTTTTACAATCCCACCTCAATATCTGCCTACTTTCTGCCTTTTTTTTCTGAACTGGGGATTGAACTCAGACCCGTGTGCTTGCAAGGAAGCACTTATTCTGCTTAGCCATCTCCAAGCTCCATTTCTGACTTTTATTCTTTCAGTAAAAATCCATCATTTTCATCATTGACAATTTTTCTTTGTTTGATACAAAACAAAATTATGTGACATTCCCTTCTGTTCTCATAGTTTCCCATTTGCTTTTCTAAACATGACCATGATAATAGCTTCCAGTCACCTTCCTACATTTAGCTCCCCTCCTGCTCTACCAATAACCTGATACTAATTAGAAGATAATAAGGTTATGGCAATGATACTGTCACTTGTGCCAAACATACTTTACTTCTCCATTCCCACCTTTATTCAAATATCCTATTTCTATTACACTTCAATACCTTTCTATCTTCCATATCACCTTTTTTCTTTTTCTTTTTTGAAAATTTATTAAATACAAGGTCTCACTACACAGTTTGGACTCACAGTGATCCTTTCTGTTTTTCTTCCTCCCAAGATCTGGGGTTACAGGTGCATGCCACTATGCCCAGCTTCAATCAATGTCTCAGTACACCCTGGCCCCTGCATCTGTCTAAGCAGATGCTTTAATCTGCTGAGCTATTCAGCTGGCCTTGAGCTCTCTGGCCAGACACTTTTTTCCCCTGTTACCTCAATTTAAAACTACAAATTGTTTAGTGTCACTTCAAATTCCAACTATTCCTTAGAATTGACATTAATATCTCAACCAAAAGTAGCCTTCCTACACTAAATTGACACATTGTTTTCTTTTACTACCTTTTAGCATTTATTACTTATCATGTAGTTTGACCATGTACGTGATCTAGACTTATGAGGCTTTAAACTCCTTAATAGAATCACCTATTGATCTTCATAACATTAATAATGTTCACACGATGAGTTAGGATTTTTGAATACTGTATGACTTAGCACCAAGGTCCTTGGCAGTAAATTAGTGACAGTAGCACCTTTCTAAATAATTATGGTCAAGGTTAAATGATATTGATATGTAAATTATTTGATATAGGCCATGTGACTGGCACCTACATGTTTTGGTTGCACTTTCCAAAAACATAAATGGAAAAACATGCATTTGAATTTTTCCCAAATATTTGGAATATATAGCATAGATTTTATTTGAAGTAACATGATATGCATGCATTTGAATCAATTATGACAGGAGAAAGAGAAACAGAGAATGTTAGAATTAGCTTTTACCTTGTATGATTCCTAACAATCTGCACATACTTTTCTATTTGCTCCCATTCTGTGAGTTCATCCAAATGTTTTGCTTCTTTTGCCGGGCCCCAAGCCACTGAATATATTCAGTGTTCACCCAATTCTGTCCTATGTCATGGCCACAGGAAGCCACACCCAAGGCTTGGAGGCAATTCACAACTGAGAATTTCAACTCAAGGGAAAATTGAACAAAAAGTAGGTCTGTGGGAAATATTACAGTGTAGCGTGCCAATTCTGAATGCTTCATTACCAATTATTTCTAATTATTAACAGATAAGTAGTATAGTGTAAGATTTCTACATTGTACTTTTCTATTTATTTATTTTTGAGACACTAATATCAATGAGATAGTTTCAAAGCTGATTAATAGGAAAGTTTCAGTAATTAATACATTGTGCATTCTTGTCTTCTTAATGGTTATCCATAGTACAAGAAGCAGACAGGATATCCTATCCAACCAATATCAGTACAAATCTTTCTTCTCTTTGAGTTAAGTGAAAGTAGCTGTATATCTATCCTATCTATTCTGTATATACAAATACAAAATGGTCCTTTATTTCTAGCCCCTTTTTAGTTTAGTCCTGTCAGAGATGGATATTCCATTGGCATCTAAATATTATAGGTGCACGAATTAAGCAAAACAAAATCCAACACAATCCATCAGTGCACAATAGTAGTGGGTTACCCACAGAAGTTGTTGACTTGAGCCCTTCACAGCTCAGCATATTAATAGGGCTTTACTTTATATTCCTCATTTTTATACTTTTTTGCTGGATGGTTAAGAACAAGATAAAGCAAGACCTATATAACAAGATGTGTAGCTTTTGTATCTGATAATGTCAGTCAAGGACCCTCAGGGTTTATCCTGTAACCCTATACTGTACTTTGTAGATCCTTTGTCAGTGTCAGCCATGTGGATGTGTCACAGCCATTGCTTGACCAATTTGCTCTCTGTGAAAGCCTGAAAGAATGTTTTCTCTCCATGTGATTCTCCTCAGGCACACAGTACATCATTGATCACATTCCTCTGTGGATCCATAATCTCCTTGATCAGGAAATTTGGGACACAACTGAGTTACATGATATTACAGTACAGGTTTTCCTATGTCCCGAGTCTTCACTGACCTTGAAGATGAGGGCTGACCTTGCACCCCTTCCTTTTCTTCAGTTTTTGATCTGCAAACTTAGGTTGTTAGCTCTTCAGAAGAGAAACTTATTGTTACCCTGCAACATATGCAGTTCTGTCTAAATATCAAATATTGTAGGCATACTATGGAACAGGTATTTTCTGTTTCCTTAAACTTGTACTCATGGTAAATTTACTGACTTGCCTTATGCTCAGATTACTGATAAGTAAATTAGAGTCAGAACAGTAGCCATTATACAGTACATGTGAAACACTAAGTCTGATCCTGAGCAATTAAAGTCAGTAGTAGTATGGTAAAAGACATGTGAACTACACATAATTAAAGAATATGAAATTCTTAATAAATAACATAATAATGTCCAACAATTCCATTTAATTTCTTCAACATATTATACACACTTCTTTCAAGTAAAGGGAAAAATCTATAGTATTTATTGATAAAGCAACTATTAATCTTGTATTTGCATGGTTAAGAACAATGTTAGTTCTTCTAGTCCTTACCCCATGAAGACAGAAGTTTTTTTCATTGAAAACTCTTTTCTTAGTTTAGAGACAGGCTGCCAAAGAAGATAATGTTTAATATTTAGGTCATAGATAAAACAAGCCTTATAAAATACTCAGTCATTTTGTTGCATGTCTCTCTACTTCCTTGCCTTGCCAGAAACTTCACTTACTTTGAGGATGAGATGACTCCTTTTATCTTATCAAATGGAAGCTGTTGCTTCTCTCATAACCCATATAATTTTGCAGCAGCACATATCATTTGGTGCTTTTGAATAATTGTCATTCAAGGTTGAGTGAACCCCCTGGATAAGTTAAGCTAATGTGGCCTGAGTTTACTGTCCTTTACCCCATCTCATTTATTCATTTTCTCTGTGTTAGAAGAGTACTCAAGTCCATCTTTCCATTTTGTTCTAGCACCATCCTGAGTAAAGATAAATTTTTACTGATACAATTACATCAAACTCAATTACTCTCCAACCACTATGGCCTTCATGGTTCCAGGTTTTTAATTTACAATCTCTTTCAGCAATTGATTTGAACATTCTGAAACCATGAATCTTATTAACTAGAATGAATACACTTTTGCAAACCCAACTCTACATATTTCAATCATGCCATAATTTCTTAAATTTCTAAGCTGTAAATTCAGTTACTCCCACTACAATTAGATTCCCAGTTGCGATATCCAATTATCTATCATTTTTGGTTTCTTGAATGGTTAATGGCCCTGATTTACTTGAAAATTTTCTGTTTTAATATTTGTTGTCCACATTCTGGGGAAACTTCTTGGTCACAAAGAAAATCTATTCTTTCTCTCCCTCTTTCTCTTTCTCTCTCTTTGTCTCTTTCTCCCTCTCTGTCCATTATCATGCCTACCCTCCATTATTGTAACTTTTTTGGCAGTATTATGAACTCTCGTATCATCTTTTCCTCCCATTATGTATCCTTGTAAGAGCTCAAACATTAATCTTTCTCACTCTTACTCTTGTAGGGTGCTGTTTCACAAATTCACACAGTCCTGATGATTGGTTTAACCATAAACTGGTATCTTCAAACCACCTGGCTTCTTAATAATGTCTAGAAATATTTTTATTTTTTAAAATTTAAGACAGGGTGTACAGGGTCTCATTGCATAGACCAGACTCATAGTGATTCTCCTACTTACAGCCTCCGAAGTGCTGGGATTATAGGCAAGTGCCACCATGCCCAATCTTAATTATTGTCTCAGCACACTCTGGGAGTAGGACCAGCAAGGCAGGCCTGGGGATTGAACTCATGGCCCCTGCATATGACAAAGCCCTTAGAAATATTTACATTGGTTTTGGAAGGAGCCTTCCTATCCTGCTTCATAGAGAAAATGGAGACAGACAAGGAAAGCAGAAAATAGCCATTATATTAATTCATATTTCTACCAATCATTTTCTAATTCATTCCCAAAACAAAAACAGATATTTCTCATTGTAGATTTAAAGAATGACCCTATGATCTGAATTCCACTCTGACCCATTTTCTGAAAAACCATTTATTAATTACAATGTTACAATGTTCTATAATTTGCTGTTAATAAGTCTCCTTGTTGAGCTTGTTGGAACATATTGTGTAGTTCTCCTCTCAAAACCTGGCATTTAAACAAGTGATGGAAGGGATAATTTCAGGCAGGTCCAAAAGCATAGGATGGTTTTGTTTCACTTTTCCTTTTTTAAATAGTTCTTTCTTCTTTTCTACTAAATCTTTCCCATCTCTCAACCCAGAGAAAAAAATATTCTTTTCATTTTAAACCAATAGCACTGCTATAGAAACAGTCCCATTCATTTTTTATTAACAATCCACTCCTTACTCTTCAGATACAATTCTTTTTTTTTTTTATTTTATTGAAGTACAAATATCAATGAGACAGTTTTAAGATACCTTGACAAGATAGATTTCATAAATTAATACATTGCAACTGTTTTCATAAAGTTTTGGTATCACAGAAGGTGCATACATGATATTTTACTTGCAGACATTATAGCATATGTCTCTTAACAGTAAATTAAGAGTGCAGCTGTTTGCATATCTTATTTTTTATACCTGAATTACATCAAAGATTCAATAATTAATACTTTCTACCTTGTTATTTATCTAGTGGTTGTCCATAGTACTGGAAGCAGACATAATATCCTGTTCAACCACCACTAGTGCAAATCTTGCCTCTCATAGAATTATGTAGAAGCACAGCGTTATTTATCCCAACTATACTGTCCATACACACACATCAAGATTCTTCCTTTCTATACCCCTCCCTTTGTCTACACCTGTTAAAGATGGGCACTCCAGTGTCATACAATTAATTTGGGTCCCTGAACTCAATGATACAATCCAATAGAGTCCAGCATTCCACAACAATAATGAGTTATCTGAAGAAGTTGTCAATCATAGCCATTTACAGCTCAACATATTATTATGGCCTCACAGTGTATACCTCATTTTTATACTTTTCTGCTGGATGATTAAGACCTAGGTAGAGCAAGACCTATATACCAATGCATGTACTTTTTGTTTCTTATGAGGTCAGTGAAGTCCCCTCAGGGTTTATTTTATAGTCCTGTACCTTATTCTATAAATCCTTTGTCTGTGTCATCCATGTGGATGAGTCACGGCCAATACTTAGCCAGTTTGCTCTCTATGTGACTCTCCCCAGGCACACTATAGAACTTTGATCTCTTTCCTCTATGGCTCCATAATCTCCTTGTTCAGAAAATCTGGAGCTCAACTGAGTTTCATGATGTTGCAGTCCAGGTTCTCCTATATCCTGAGTCTTTGTGGACCTTGGAAGGCTAGGGCCAAGATGTTGGCTGGCCTTGTGGCTCTTCTATTTCTCTAATTCTGATCTGTGAACTTAGGTTGTTAACCATCCATAAGAAAATCTGATTAGTACCCTGCAGCATATGTCATTCCCTTTGCCTTATCTGACTCAATTGTTTTTAGTTGTTGTTGTACAATTCCATTTGTATTTCTTCTTTCTGCTTCTTATACTAGGGAGACTATACAATATTTACACAAGTGTGTCTGGTTTATTTCACTTATGAGTATATGTTCAAGTGGCATCCATTTCAATATAAATACTTCAAGCTTATCATTCTTAATAGCTGATTAATACTCCATTATATAAAAATATCACATCTTTTTCAAACATTCCTTATGTGATGGACATCTTGGTTGTTTCTAAGATTTTGCTGTCACAAATTGTGTTGCTATAAACATAGGTTCACATATATCACTATGATACAATGTTTTCAGTTCCTCTGGGAAAATTCCCAGTAGAGGGATAGTCAGCTTGAATGGGATTTCTTGTCCTACTCTTATGAGGAGTCTCCACACTGACCTCCACAATGGTTGTACCAGTCTACATTCCCACCAGCAGTGGAGAAGTGTTCCCTTTTCCCCACAACCTCTCCAACATTTGTTGTTGGTTGATTTCCTTCTGATAGCGATTCTTCTGGAGTGAGATGGTACCTCAGTGTTGTCTTTATTTGAATTTCATGGCTGACTAGAGATGTGGAGTATTTTTTCATATTTATTTGCTCCTTTAATTTCATCCTCTGAGAAGTATGTATTCATCTCAGATGCCCATTTCTGAATTGGGTCTTTAAATTTGAGGGTCCTGTTATATCTTAGTTCTTTATATATTCTAGACGGCAGACCTCTGTCTGATTGCTTATTAGTTAAGATTTTTCCAAATTTGTGGGTGTCTTTTCACTCTGTTCAGAATTTCTTTTGAAGTGCAGAAGCTCCTCAAGAAGAGTTGATCCCAATTGTTGATTCTTTCAAGTGTTTCCCATGAGACTATATGTTTGTTCATGAACTCTTTACCTAACAATATGTCTTTGAGAGTTCCTCCTACTTTCTCTTCCAGGAGATTGTTTCTGTTTTAATGTTTAAATCTTTAATCCACTTTGACTTTTATTTAGTGCATGGTGATAGCGCTGGGTGATGTTTTAGTTTTCGGCATGTAAAAAGCCAAGTGTTCCGTAAATTTTAGGAATGATTTTTCTAGGTCTGGGAAGCATGTTGATGGCAGTTTGATAGGGATTATATTAAATCTGTACAGAAATTTTGGGAGTATGGCCATCTTCATGGTGTTGGATTTTCCTATCCAGGAGCATGAAATAACTTTCCATTTTCTGAAATCCTCTATAATCTCTTTTCTTAGGGTGTTGTAATTTTCCGTGAAAAGATCTTTGACATGCTTCGTTAAGTGAATCCCAAGGTATTTCATTGGTGAATACTGTTGACTTTTGAGTATTGATTTAGCATCCTGTTATGCTACTGAATTTCAGTATCAGTTCTAGTAGTTTCTTGGTGGAACTTTTGGGGTCTTCCACGTAAAGTATCATGTCGTCTGCAAATGGTGATAATTTAACTTCTTCTTTTCCTATTCTTATTCCCTTTATTTCTCCCTCTTTTCTAATGGCTGTTGCTAAGGATTCCAACACTATATTGAGTAAGAGCGGTGATAGAGGACATCCTTATCTTGTACCTGATTTAAGAGTAAAAGATTTCAGTTTTTCCCCATTTAGGATTATATTAGCTTTTGGGTTGTCATAGATGGCTTTTATCAAGTTAAGATAGAGTCCATGTATTCCAATTTTCTGTGGGATCTTGAACATGAATAAGTGTTGGACTTTGTCAAAAGCTTTCTCTGCATCAATTGAGATGATCATGTGGTTTTTAAATTTCAGTGTATTACTATAGTGTATTACATTTATGGATTTTCGAATATTGAACCATCCTTGCATCCCTGGGATGAATCCTACCTGGTCATGGTGTATGATTTTCTTGATGATTTGCTGTAGTCTATTTGCCAGTATTTTGCTGAGTATTTTTGCATCTATGTTCATGAGGGAGATTGGCCTGTAGTTCTCCTTTTTGGTTGTGTCTTTCCCTGGTTTTGGAATCAGTATAATGCTTGCCTCCAGAAATGATTTTGGGAGGACTGTTTCCTTTTCAAGTTCATTGAAGATTTTGTGGAGTGTGGGGATTATATCTTCTATAAATTTCTTATAGAATTCAGCTGTGAATATATCAGGACCTGGACTTTTCTATGTCAGTAGGCTTTTTATTACATTTCGTATTTCATTGGCTGTGATTGGCTTATTGAGAGTTGTTATATCTTCTTGATTCAGTTTTGGTAATTTGTACCTTTCAAGGTACAAATTTCCATTCCTTCTGTTTCTTCTATTCTGTGAGCGTAAAGATTCTTGAAGTAGCTATTGATAATCTTCTGAATTTCTGCTGGGTCAGTTACCATTCTATTTTTGCTATTTTCTTTTTTTTGTAAACCAACCTTTTTTTTTTTTTTTTTTTTTCTTGCCAAACTAACAATTTCTTCTTAACATTTTTGGCACTTTGTTAGGACTTTGTTTTTCTTATTGCATTTCATTACACAATGGTTACATCCATCATGGGGAGACGGTACATAACACATCTTAATTCTTTTTTTATCCTCTTCCTCTCTACTCTTTTGCTTCCTCTATTTCTTGGTCACCTTTCCTCCTGTGAAAATATCTGTTTCCTTTAGCATCCACCTTGAACTTTGCTCTTGAATTTATTTATGTTTAAAAATACTTTCCAGAAGAGCACTGGAAAACTATTTACTATTGCATCTACTGGATATTGCTAAATTTTCAAAATACATTTGGTACTGTAACAGTTTCACTTGAGTAGCCAACAGACAGGCCAGGTGCCTGACAGAAACTCCCTGGTCTAGCCAGCAGTCAGGCCTGGAGTGAAACTGTAGCAGAACTCCCAACAAGGTGCCTACAGGAGAGATCCATTGGGGCAGATTGGGTTCACTTGCATGGGATGCAGCAGTAAGAAGGTGAAAACAGCAGCCAGACCCAAGCCAGGCCCAGCTGGAAGAGTTTATACTTTTTAGATCTTGACCTGATAAGCTGAGACATACTGCTGGACCCAGATTTATGACAGCATATTCTCTCCCTGTCTCTTGCTCAAGAGGTGGAGCAGCAGGTAACTAAGGTGAATGTCTACCTGGAAGACTCCAGGCACATCAATTAGAGGTGATCAGACAGAACCTAGGGGAATGAATTTAAATAAAAATATCCAAATTAATATTTTCTTAGCTATAGAGTGAGGATGCTTGCAATTATGATCTAAAATAAAAATGCATTAATTACAAAATTTGTCAATTGCCAAATTTCACTACATTATTATTGTTGCAAATTATAGTACTATAAATACAAAACTATATCTGCCTTAGCCACATTCCTTGGGGAATAATATCAGTAGGTGCTAAGGTAATTACTGCATCAAGTTCTACACCAAAGGATAGAGAACAGTGCTATACCAAATGACATAGAGAAAAGGGTGGGGTTGACACTGCATTCTTAGGCTGCAAGTCCAACCAGAACACATGCAAGAGACACTAGCATAGAAGAAACTGGAAGCTCACTCCTGAAATCTCTGAAGTAATTGTGTCTGAAGTAAAGAAACAGCTATAGAAAGGCATAGAGAAAATCAGAGGAGAAATAATATCTGAAATAAAGAAAGAAATAACTATAATGAAAGAATTACTAAGTGCTTCCTAAGAAGATACTAATAAAAAATAGAGAATAGAAAAATGATGGAATCCTGGAATGAGCAATATAGGAAAGAAATAGAATGCATGAAGCAGATTCAAAGAGATATACAGGAAATTAAAATCTCAATCACAAGCTGGGTGAAAGTGAAGATACACTTTCACATCTTCAAGACATGATTGCAGCTAGAGAAAAGGTAAAAAATAGATCTCTTAAAAACAACTAAGATGCAGGAAAAAAGAATTAAACATCTTCAAGACGATGTTCACCCTCTTTAGCAACCAGTGGATTACAGATGCAAAGATAAATAATGTGAGACTAACAGGCATCAATGAGAAAGAAGGAGTCAATGCAAATGATAAAAAAAGAATATTGGCAGAAATAATAGTGAAAAACTTCCCAAATATGGGGAAACAATCTGACATTCTGGTAACTAAAGCATATAGAACTCCAAACAACATCAACCCAGTTAAAACCACACCTAGACATAATAATCAAAATTCCAGAACTTAAGCACAAGAACAGTATGCTAAAATTCTTTAGAGAAAAGAAACAAATCACAATTAAAGGAAAATGGACCAGAATAATTGAAGATTTCTCTTCACAAGAAATAAAGTCAAGAAGAGGATGGACAAAGTACTTCAAGTCTTGTAAGAGAACAAATCCCAACACAGACTGAAACATACTTCAAAACTCTCTTTAAAGTTTAATGGGGAAGTTAAATACTTCTATGACAAAGAACAGCTAAAGAATTTCATGACGACAAAGACAACACTACAGTCTACTAAAAGATATCCTGGAGAGGGATCAAAATGATCACAAATAGGAGCAGAATGTAGCCACCAAACAGGACAGACATTTAAACATAGGAGAAAACTAGGTAACCAAGAGCAGGAAAGTAACTTGTCAAACATAAATCAATACATCTCAGTTTCAACCATTAATTCAGCAATTAAAAAAATAGACTGGCAGAGTGGATTAGGAAGCAAACTCCAACGATATGCTGTATACAAGAAACATGCATAACTCATAAAGAAATTGATGGGCTGAAAATCAAAGGATAGAAAACAGTACTACACACCCCAGCACCTCAGAACAAAGGCATGGGTAGCAATCCTGTTCATAGACAATCTGAACTTCAAACCAAGAATGATCAACTGATATAAAGAATGCCACTATTTACTGGTTAGGTGAAAAATACAAGTCTTAAATATATATGCACCAAACATGGGGCTACCTAACTATGTAAGGCAAATCTTTTTTTTTTTTTTTTTTCTCTTCCTGTGTATTAGTGAAGGGTCTACAGGGTATTCAATTCTCTCTACTAGATTGGACTCAGTGATTGTCCTGTTCACAACCTCCAAAGGGCTAGGATTACAGGCACACACCACCATGCCAAGTCTCAGTGGCCAGCTCAGCATGCCCGGAGGGTGGGGCCGGCACCACAGGTGTGGGGATCAAATCTCCAGCCCCTGCACCTGCTTGCAGGTGCTTTAATCTCCTCAGCTATTTGGTCAGCCCTAAGACAAATCTTAATGGATATAAAAAGTCTATATTCAAAACCAGAAACTTAACAGGAAACTTTAACATACTCTTACTCATTAAGGATATGTCAAGCAGAGAAAAAATTAGCAAAGAGGTAGCAAAATTGAATCAGACCTTGGACTAAATGGACTTAATGGATATATATGGAGTGTTCCACCCAACTGAATACATATTCTTTTCAGCTGCACATGGGACATTTTCTAAAATAGACCACATACTAGTCCACAGGTAACGATTTAGTATAAGCAAGAAAACAGAAATTATTCCGTGTATATTGTCTGACCACAGTGCAATGAAACTAGATATAAATGACAAAAGATACCACAAAAAACCATTAACACATGGAAATTAAATAACACCCTCTTTAGCAACCAGTGGATTACAGATGAAATTCAGCAATAACTACAATTCAACAAAAATTCAAGCACAACTTCTTGGAATTTGTGGGATGCAAAGAAGTTCTGAGAGGGAAATTTATAGCTGTTAATGCACACATTAGGAAAGCATAAAGAGAACAAACAAAAAACCCTAATGTTGCACCTCAAGTGTCTAGAAAAAGCACAAACCAAACCCAAAGATAAAAACGGAGGGAAAATCATAGATATTAGAGCAGAAATTAAGGTAACTGAGAGAAAGAAAATGATACAAAGAATTAACAAATCAAAAAGCTCATTCTTTGAAAGATTAAATAAAATTCAGAAGCTCCTAGCTAACCTCGTCAAAAGAGGAAAGAAAAAAATTAAATACAAGCAATAAGTAATCAAAAGAGTGCAATTATCACATACCCTGTGGAAATTTAGAAGTTCATCAATAGCTGTTTTGAAAATCTTTAATCTCACAGAATCAAAGACACAGAAGTGTAAAATGGAGATTCCTAGAAAGGTACAAATTACCAAACCTGAATCAAGAAGATACAACAACTCTCAATAACCCAATATAAACCATTGAAATGCAAAATGTAGTTAAAAACTTACCAACAAAGAAAAAACCAGATCTTGATAGATTCAACATGAATTCTACAAGAAATTTACAGAAGATATAATCCCTCTACTCCTCAAACTCTTCAATGAAATTATAAAATAAAATAATTCTTCAAAAATCATTCCCAAGGGAAAATATTGTACTGATACCAAAAATCAGAGAAACAAGGAAATAAGAAAAGAGAACTGCAAGCCAATTTCCCTCATGAACATAGATGGAAAAGTCCTCAATAAAATCCTAGCAAACAAAATACAGCAAATGATTAAGATTGTACACTATAGCCAGGTAGTATTCATCCCAGGGATGCAAGGATGTTTCAATGTACACAAATCTATAAATGTAACACACTATATCAACAGAGCCAAATCCAAAAGCCATATGATCATCTCAAGTCAAACAAAAAAAGCTTTTCTTTTTTTTCTGGCAGAACCAGAGAATTGAACTCAGGCCCTTCAGCTTGCCAAGGAAGCACCTATTCCACGAGCCATCTTCCTGGCCCCTCAGAAAAAGTCCAATGCTCATTCATTATCAAAGCCCTGCAGAAAACTAAAATTGATTGCCTCTACATCAGTCTGACAAAAGCCATTTATGACAATCCAACTGCCAACAGAATTCTAAATGGAGAAAGATTGAAATCTTTCATTCTTAGGTCATACACAAGACAAGGATGTACTTTACCACCACTCCTATTCAATATAGTTCTGGAATATTATCTAGAACCATTAGACAAGAGAAAGAAATAAAAGGAATAAGAATAGGTAAAGAAGTTAAACTATCATTATTTGCAAATTACATGATACCCTACTTGGAAAATCTAGAAAACTCCACCAAGGAGCTACCAGCATTAGTAAACAGATTCAGTATCATAGTAAGTTACAGAGTCAATACACAAAAGTCAATAGCATTCCTCAAAACAGATAACAAATACACTGAGAGAGAATTAGAGAAACAGCACCCTTTACCATAGCACTACAAAAAATGAAATACTTAGGAATTAATCTAACTAAAAAAGTCAAAGACCTGTTCAATGAAAATTACATGCTCTGGAAAAAGCAATTGAAGAGGATTTTAAAAAATCAAAACATCTTCCTTACTCCTGGATAGGAAAAACCACATTATTAAGATGCTCATACTGCCAAAATAGTTATGAATATTTAATTTAATCCCTATCAAATTACCAGCAACATACCTCCCAGACCTAGAGAAATCATTCCTAAAATTTATTTGGAACCAGAAAAGACCTAGAATAGTAAAGGCAATTCTAGGCAACAAAGGCAAGGCAGGAGGCATTACAATCCCTGACTTGAAATTATACTACAAAGGTACTGTGATAAAATCAGCATAGTATTGGAAAAATAGACCTGAGGATCAATGCAACAGATTAGCAGATGCAGAAACAATCACAAATACCCTCAGCCATCTTGTCTTCAACAAAGTGACCAAACACGTTCACTGGGAGAAAGATAGCCTTTTTAACAAATGGTACTTGAAAAACTGCTCTCTACATGCCAAAAATTAAAACTTGACCTGGCTCTGTCACCATACACTAAACTCAAGTCAAAATGGATTAAAGATCTAAACATTAAAGTAAAAATACTAAATCTCCTGGAAGAGAAAGAAGGTGGAAAACTTGAAGACATAGGGGTAGGCAAACAGTTTATGAAAAACAAAATCAAACTGCACTGGTAATATGTGAAAAATCAACAACTGGGACCTCCTCTTATTGAGAACATTTTGCTTGTCAAAATAAATTACCAAGTAAAAAGACAACCCACAAATTTGGAAAATAATCTTAACAAAGATGCACTCAGACAATGGTCTTCTCTCTAGAACTTATAAAGAAGCCCAAAATTAGGGTCCCACAATTTAAAGATCCAATTCAAAAATGGGCATCTGAGATGAGTACACAGTTCTCAGAGGATGAAATACAAGAAGCATATAAATACATGAAATACAAGAAGCAAATAAATACATGAATTAGCATTCATGAAATGCTAATTAAAACCACAATGAGATACCATCTCACCTCAGACAGAATGGCTATCAAGGAAATCAGCCAGCAACAAATTCAGGAGAGGTTGTGGGGAAAATGAAACCCTTCCCCACTGCTGGTGGGGATGTATACTGGTGCAACCATTATGGAAATCAGTGTGGAGACTCCTTAAAATAACTAGGACCTGAAATCCCACTCAATCTAGCTATCCTCTTCTGGGAATCTCCCGAAAAGAGCTGAAGACAACATATCATAGTGACATATCTATGTCTATGTTTATAGCAGTATAATTTGTGATAGCCATATCTTGGGAACAACCAAAATTCCTGTCACAGGAGGAATGGAAGCTCTATTTTATACAATGGAGCATTACACAAATATAAAGAAAGACAAAATCGAAATCTTTGTAGGTGAATGGATGCAACTTGAAGCTATACTCATAAGTGAAATAAACCAGAGTCTCATGTATAAATATCGTATTGTCTCCGTAGTGTAAGAACTCAAAAGGAGAAATAATTTTGAAAGGTATTACATAGTTTCTAAAAAGAAGGCTGCTAGTTCAAGTCCTGAGTCACCATAACGTTAACAAAAACCAGGACTCCCCTATGAAGAAAGTGCAATGTCTAAAGAAATTTCAACTGTGAAATTACGATATATTTACTAACGTGCATGGATTTTCTTGTTCTTAGAATTATTCCTGGACTATTCAATAGGCACTCCAATGCCACTATGTAAAAGGG
>PVKA01041107.1:0-18240 GCA_004027165.1 Ctenomys sociabilis | reverse complement strand
TAAATATTTAATGCCTACCTCTTTCTACTTTGAGAATTCTAGTTATATTCTTATGAATATAAGTTTATTGATTTTGTCAAAGAGTGAACTATTATATGACTGATCTATGAATTCTTCATTTTTATTTTGGACAATTTTTATTGTTATATTCATTTAAGTTTATAAACAATTTATTTGCAAAATAAATAAAGTTAATTTTTTAAAAATGAAATGATGAGTCTGCTCAGGAAAGAAAATGGAAGAATTCATAATATTTGTGAATCTTTACCCACAACTGAATGAGAGAAGTAAGAAAGTGAAAGAGAACATCACTGGCCCATTGAACAGATATTTTGTAGGAATCTACTATGGGCAGAAGATAAAAATAACACAATGATCAAGAAAGGTAGAACCCTGCCCTAGTTAAACACAATCAATGCTAAAAGTGGGTGAGTACCCAAGTATTGCCATTAAAATTACATAAGAAATGGATTCAGTGGATGCCAATGGGTCTCATGGTGAGAGTGTTGAGGTATAACTGTCCATAATTTCAAAGGCACAAAAGTCACAGAAGTATGTGAGTTCAGAGGGAGGCCCTCTGCAGTAGTACACATGAGAAAACTCAGATTAAGGGCAGTGTCACCCACAGGAGCAGTAACATCCCAGTGAGTGAGTGTGAGGAAACGTGTACAAAGATCTAATGTGAGAATCACATGAATAGGGAGGGTCAAGGACCTAAAGCAGAGCCCCACTCCAACTAGCAGAGAAGGAGCAGTGACTGAGGAGCCCAGCTTCAGAGGAAGTCACATAAAGCTATCACAGTGTGTCCACAAGTGGGTAACCATGCCAATTGTGTCTAGAAGAATGTTTCTGTGTGGCATCTTTACAAAGTAAAATGGTGACAAGTAACAAAGAAATAAAGACCACAAAATTATTGGGTGTGGTATGCACACTAGGCTTACACATGTGGAATGCCAAGAAAGGTACTATTGGTGGAACCTCCCACTTCCTACCTCCAGCCAACGGCCAGGCCCAGCCAGTGTTTGCTGGCTGCTAGTACCTCCCTTCAATCAGCCTTCAGGCTTGGTGTGGAACCCTACAACAGAACTCCCCACAGAGAGGCTACGGGAGAGATCCGGCCAACTAATCCAGGAGCAGAGGAGCTTGCTAGTTGGGCACAGTGGGTTCACTTCTATGGGCTGCAACAAGAAGAAATTGAGCACACCAGCCATACACAAGTGAGGTCCACTTGTATGAGTTTTTTTTTATTGAAGAACAAATAGCAATGAGACAGTTTCAAATCAAATTACCAGCACAGATTCAATAATTAATACATTGCATATTGTTTTCATAGTGGTTTGTTCTCATACAAGGTGTGTACATGATATTCTACTTACAAACACTATTAGAGCAGATGTCTCTAATCAATGAATGAAAAGATTATAGCTGTATATTTATTTTTTAAAGCTGAATTATAGTACGGTTTCAATAATTAATACTTTCTACCTTGTTATCTTTTTAGTGGTTGTCCATGGTACTAGAAGCCAACAGAATATCTTGTTCAAACACTATTAGTGCAAACCTTGCTTCTCATAGAATTATGCAAAAGTACTGCATATTTATGCTAACTGTACTGTTTATACAAATACAGCATGGTTCTTCATTTGTATCCCCCTTTTTTTGCTTAGAAATGTCAAAGATAAGCATCCTATTGTCATTCAACCATTATAAGTGCCTGAACTCAGAGACACAATCAAATAGTCCAGCAGTCCACAATAAGAGTGAGTTATCTGAAGAAGTTGTTGACTATAGCCATTTACAGCTCAACTTATTATTATGGCATTATTTTATATACCTCATTTTTATAATTTTCTGCTGGATGGTTAAGACCGAGATAAAGCAAGAACTATATAACAAAAAATGTAGCTTCTGTATCTGATAAGGTCAGTCAAGGACCCTCAGGATTTATCTTCTAATCGTGTAACTCACTTTCTAGATCCTTTGTCTATGTCAGCCACTGCTTGACAGGTTTGCTCTTTGTGAGGGCCTGCCATATGACTCTCTTTAGGCACACTATAGATCATTGATCACCTTCCACTGTGGCTCCATAATCTCCTTTTTTTTTTTTTTTTTTTTGGTAGAACTGGGGATTGAACTCAGGCCCTTGTGCTTGCCTGGGAAACACTTATTCCACTAAGCCATCTCCCCAGCCCTCCATAATCTTCTTGATCAGAAAAATTGGAGCACAACTGAGTTCCGTGATATTACAGTACAGGTTCTCTTATGTCTTGAGTCATCACTGAGCTTGAAAGGCTAGTGTCAAAACGTTGGCTACCTAGTGGCCTTCCTATTCTCCAAATTTGATCTGTGAACTTAGGTTGTTAACAATCCAGAAGAGAAGCTGATTAGTACGCTGAAACATATTCCATTCAGTTTGCCCTAACTATGTGACTAAATTCTTTTTAGTTGTTATACAATTCTATTTGTATTCTTCTTTTGCCTTCTTTTTTTTATTTTATTGAAGGACAAATATCAATGAGATAGTTTTAAGACACTTTAACAGGACAGATTCGATAAATTAATACATTGCAAACTGTTTTCATAATGTTTTGGTATTGTACAAGGTGCATGCATGATATTATACTTACAGACATTATTATAGCAGATGTCTCTTATCAGTGACTTAAGAGAGTGTAGCTGTTTACGCATCTTATTTTTTATACCTAAATTATATCAAAGATTCAATAATCAATACTTTCTACCTTGTTATTTTCCTAGTGGTTGTCCATAGTACTAGAAGCCAACATAATATCCTGTCCAACCACCATTAGTGCAAATCTTGCCTCTCATAGAATTATGTAGAAGCACAATGTACCTACCCCAAGTGTACTGTCCATACACACACATCATGATTCTTCCATTCTATAAGCCTTCCATAGTCTACCCCTGTCAAAGATGGGCACTCCATTGTCATTTAACCAATTTAGGTACCTGAACTCGATGATACAATCCAACACAGTTCGGCATTCCACAGCAATAGTGAGTTGGGTGAAGAAGTTGTCAACCATAGCCATTTACAGCTGAACTTATTATTGTGGCCCCGCGGTGTATACTTCATTTTTATACCTTTCTGCTGGATGGTTAAGACCAAGATACAGCAAGACTTATATAGAAAAACATGTAGTTTTTGTTTGTGATGAGATCAGTGAAGTCCCCTCAGGGCTTATCTTGTAATCCTATAACATATTCTGTAGACCCTTTGCCTGTGTCATCCACGTGGATGAGTCACAGCCAATGCTTGAGCAGGTTGCTCTCTGTGAGAGCCTTAAAGAAAGTTTTCTCTCCACGTGACTCTTCCCAGGCACACTACAGAACTTCGATCTCTTTCCTCTGTGGCTCCATAATCTCCTTGTTCAGAAAATTTGGGGCTCAACTGAGTTTCATGATGTTGCAGTACAGGTTATTCTATGTTCTGAGTCTTTGCTGACCTTGAAAGGCTAGGGTCAAAATGTTGGATGGCCTTGCAGCTCTTCTATTTCACCAATTTTGATCTGTTAAATTAGGTTGTTAACCATCCAGAAGAAAAGCTGATTAGTACCCTGAAGCATATGCCATTCACTTTGCCTTATCTGACTCAATTGTTTTTAGTTGTTGTTGTACATTTCTATTTGTATATCTTCTTTTTGCTTCTTATACTAGGGAGACTATACGATATTTACATATGTGTGTCAGATTTATCTCAATTATGAGTGTATGTTCAAGTGACATCCACTTCAATGTAAATGCTTCAAGCTTATCATTTTTAATGGCTGAGTAATACCCTTTTTCTACCATTCCTCATGTGATGGACATCTTGGTTGTTTCCAAGATTTCACTGTCACAAATTGGCCTGCTATAAACATAGGTACACATATATCACTATGATATAATGTTTTCAGTTCCTCTGGGAAAATTCCCAGGAGAGGGATAGCCGGCTTGAATGAGATTTGCAGTCCTATTCTTTTGAGGAGTCTCCATACTGACCTCCACAACAGTTGTACCAGTCAACATTCCCACCACCAGTGGAGAAGTGTTTCCTTTTCCCCACAACCTCTCCAATATTTGTTGTTCATTGATTTCCTTATGATAGCCATTCTTTCTGGAGTGAGATGGTATCTCAGTGCTGTTTCTATTTGCATTTCACTAATGGCTAGCGATGTGGAGCATTTTTTCATGTATTTATTCTCTTCTTTAATTTCGTCCTCTGAGAAGTGTGTATTCACCTCAGATGCCCATTTCTGGACAGGGTCTTTAAATTTGAGGGCCCTGTTACATCTTAGTTCTTTATATATTCTAGACAGCAGGCATTTGTCTGATTGCTTATTAGTTAGGATTTTTTCAAAATTTGTGGGTTGTCTTTTCACTCTGTTGACAATTTCTTTTGACATGCAGAAGCTCCTTAGGGAGAGTTGATCCTAGTTGTTGATTCTTTCAAGTGCTTCCCGTGTGAATATATGTTTGTTCATGAACTCTTTACCTACCCCTAAGTCTTCATGAGTTGCTCCTACATTCTCTTCCAGGAGATTGAGTGTTTCCGTTTTAATGTTTAGCTCTTTAATCCATTTTGACTTTAACTTAGTGCATGATGATAGAGCTGGGTCAAGTTTTAGTTTTTGGCATGTAGAAAGCCATGTTTTCCAGCACCATTTGTTAAAGAGGCTATCTTTCTTCCAGTGATTTCTTTTGCCTTCTTATACTATGGAGACTATATGATATTTGCACGTGTGTCTGGTTTATTTCACTTAAGAGTATATGTTCAAGTGGCATCCACTTCAATATAAATGCTTCAAGCTTATCATTCTTAATAGCTGAGTGGTACTCCATTATATAGAAATACCATATCTTTTACTTTTTTTTTTCTTTTTTTTTTTTTTTTTTTTTTGTGGAACTGAGGATTGAACTCAGGCCCTTGCTCTTGCCAAGGAAGCACTTATTCTATTGAGCCATCTCCCCAGCCCTGAGCCATCTCCCCAGCCCAACCACATCTTTTTCAACCATTCCTCATGTATCAGGCATCTTGGTTATTTCCAAGATTTTGCTATCACAAATTGTGCTGCTATAAACATAGGTACACATATATCACTCGGATATGATGTTTTCATTTCTTCTGGGAAAATTCCCATTATGGAGGTAGCCAGCTTGAATGAAATTCCCAGTCCTACTTTTTGAGGAGTCTCCACACTGATCTCCACAATGGTTACTACAGTCTATATTCCCACCAGCAGTAGAGAAGTGTTCCTTTTTCCCCACAACCTCTCCGACATTTGTTGTTGGTTGATTTCTTTATGATATCCATTTTTTCTGCAGTGAGATGGTATCTCACCATTGTTTTAATTTGCATTTCATGGATGGCTAGCTATGTGGAGTATTTTTCCATATATTTATTTACTTCTTTAATTTTGTCCTGTCAGAAGTGTGTATTCATCTCAGATGCCCATTTCTGGAATGCAGCTTTAAATTTGAGGGCCTTAACATATCTTAGTTATTTATATATTCTGGAGATCAGACCTTTGTCCAAATTCTTATTACCTAGGATTTTTTTAATAATTTGTGGGTTGTCTTTTCACTTTGTTGACAATTTATTTTGATGTGCACAAACTTCTCATTAAGAGGTGGTCCCAGTTGTTAATTCTTTCAAGTGTTTCTCATGCGAATACATGTTTGTTGATGAACTCTTTGCTTACCCTATGTCTTCAAGAATTTCTCCTACTTTCTCTTCCAGGAGATTGAGTGTTTCTGTTCTTTAATCCATTTTGACTTTAGCTTAGTGCATGGTGATAGAGTGGGTCAAGTTTTAGTTTTCAACATGTGGAAAGGCAGTTTTTCCAGCACCATTTGTTAAAGAGACTATCTTTCTTCCAATGAGTATGTTTGGCCCCTTTATCGAAAGTCAGATGGCTGAGTGTGTTTGCAGAGGCCTCTGCACCTTCTAAAGTATTCCATTGATCCTCAGGTCTATTTCGTTGCCAATACCATGTTGATTTTATCACAGTGGCTTTGTAGTATAATTTCAAGTGAGGAACTGTGATGCTTCCTGCCTTGTCTTTATTGGCCAGGATGGCCTTCTAGGTCTTTTCTGCTTCCAAATAAAATTTATAATTGATTTCTCTAAGTCTGGGATGAATGTTGTTGGCAGTTTGATAAAGACTGCATTAAATCTGTACAGCAATTTTGGAAGTATGGCCATCTTCATGATGTTGGTTCTTCCTATCTAAAAGCATGGAATATCTTTCCATTTTCTGAAATCCTTTATAATCATTTTTCTTAGGGTATTGTAATTTTCCATGAAAAAATATTTGACTTCCTTGATTAGGTAAATTCCAAGGTATTTCTTTTTCCATGGTGCTATTGTAAAAGGTATTGTTTCTATAGTTTCTCTCAGTGTGTTTCTTATCTGTGTAAAGAATGCTATTAACTTTTGAGTATTGACTTTGGATCCTGATATACTACTGAATTTCTGTATCAATTCTAGTATGGTCTTGGTGGAAATTTGAGTCTTCGAAGTAAAGTATCATGTCATCTGCAAACTGATAATTTAACTACTTCTTTACCTATTCTTATTCCTTTTATTTCTCCCTCTTTTGTAATGGCTGCTGCTAATGATTCCAAAACTATACTGAATAGGAGGGGTGATAGAGGACATCCTCGTCTTGTACTTTATTTAAGAGTACAAGATCTCAGTTTTTGTCATTTGGAATTATATTAGCCATTGGGTTGTCATAGATAGCTTCTGTCAAATTTAGGTAGAGTCCAACTATTGCAATTTTCCGTAGGACTTTGAACATGAATGAGTGTTGGACTTTGTCAAGAGCATTTTATGCACCAATTGAGATGATCGTGTTGTTTTTAGAAATCTGTCTATAAATACAGTGTATTACATTTATAGATTTTTAAATATTGAACGATCCTTGCATCCCTGAAGTGAATTCTACCTGGTCATGGTGTATGATCTTCTTCATGATGTCCTGTACTCTGTTTGCTAGGATTTTATTGAGGATTTTCACATCTATGTTCACGAGGGAGACTGGCCTGTAGTTTTCCTTTTTGGTTGTGTCTTTCCCTGGTTTTGAAATCAGTATAATATTTGCCTCCAGAAATGATTTTGGAATGACTGCTTCCTTTTCAATTTCATTGAACAGTTTGAGGAGTATAGAGATTGTATCCTCTATAAATTTCTTATAGAATTCAGCTGTGAATCCATCAGGACCTGGACTTTTCTTTGTTGGTTGGCTTTTTATTATGTTTCATATTTTGTTGGCTGTTATTGGCTTATTGAGAGTTGTTATATCTCCTTGGTAATTCGGTAATTTCTACCTTTCAAGGCATCTGTCAGTTTCTTCTGTGTCTTCTATTCTGTGAGTATAAAGATTTTCCAGATAATTATTGATAATCTTCTGACTTTCCACTGGTTTTGTGGTGATTTCACCCTTTTCATTCCCTATTGTTTGTATTTGAATTTTTTATTTCCTCTTTTTGATGAGGTTGACTAGAGGCTTATCAGCTTTATTTAGTTTTTCAGAGAACCAACTTTTTGATTTGTGCATTCTTTGAACTGTTTTCTTCATCTCAATTGAATTAATTTCTGCTCTAATCTTTATGATTTCTTCCCGTGTTTGTGCTCTGGGTTTGGTTTGCTCTTCTTTTTCTAGATGTCAGAAATGCAACATTTGGGCATTCATTTGTTCTCATTCTGTTTTCCTAATGTGTGACTTCATTGCTATTATTTTCCCTCTGAGAACCGCTTTCATCGTATCCCATAAATTCTAGTAAGTTGTGCTTGAATTTTCATTGCATTATAGATATTGTTGAATCTTGTTTAATTTCACCTGTGATCCATTGATTGCTGAGCCGGGTTTTGCTTAATTTCTATGAATTTAGTGGGGTTTTTCTCATTTCTTTTGTCATTTATTTCCAGTTTCATTGCATTGTGGTCAAATAATAGTGAATGGGATAATGTCTGTTTTCTTGCATCCACTTAAGCATGGCCTGCGGACTAGTATGTGGTCTATTTTAGAAAACGACCCAGGTGCAGCTGAAAAAATGTGTATTCAGCTGTGGTTGGGAGGAACTCTCTGTATATGTCCCCCAGATCTATTTTTTCTAAGCCCTAGGTGAGTTCTGCTACCTCCTTTCTAACTTTTTGTCTCATTGACCTATCTTTTTGAGATAGGGGAGTGTTAAGGTCTCCTATTAATATTGTGGTCTTGGATATTAGGGTTTTCATGTTTATTAAGATTTGTCTTACATTATTGGGTGCTCCTGTGTTTGGTGCATAGATATTTATTAGTGTTACTTCTTTTTCTTGAATGTTTCCCCTAACGGATATATAGTGGTCTTCTTTGTGTTGTTTGATCATTCTTGGTTTGAAGTTGAGACTGTCTGAGAACAGAATTACTACTCCTGATTTTTTCTGAGGTGCTGGGGCATGTAGTAATGTTTTCCATTCTTTGACTTTGAGCCTATGAATGTCTTTTTGAGTTAAGTGTGTTTTTATATACAGCATACTGTTGGAATTTGATTCCTAATCCACTGTGCCAGTCTATTTCTCTTAATTGGTGAATTGAGTCCATTTACATTGGTGGTTATAATGAAATGTGTTGACTTATGATTGTCATGATATTTATCTGCTGTTGTGTACTCCTTTTTATCCTGTGTTTAATTGTTTGCCCTTTTTAGTAGGTTCCTTCCTTTATCTGTTTATTGTGGTCTCTCTCTAGAACATGTTTCAGTAGCCTGTGTAGGGATGGCTTTGTCGTCATGAAATTCTTTAGTTTTCTTTGTCATTGAAGTATTTCCATTCTCCATTAAACTTAAAAGAGAGTTTTGCAGGGTATAATTTTCTGGGCTGGAATTTGCTTTCCTACAGGACTTGAAGAACTCTGCTCCATGTTCTCTTTGCCTTCATGTTTTGTGTGGAAAAATCTGTTGTAATTCTGATGGGTTTTCATTTGAATGTGATCTTTTTCTCTCTAGCATCTGTCAGTATTATATTCTTGTGTTGAATTTCTGGGATCTTGACTATTGTGTATCTTGGTGTGTTTTTACTTGGGTTGAACTTATTTGGTGTTATGTAAGCTTTGGTTGCCTGCATGTTGGATTGTTTCCTCATATTTGGGAAAGTTTCTGATATTACTTTTGCCCATATTCTTTTTATATCATTTGTATTGACTCCTTCAGTCTCATTAATGCCAATTATTCTCACATTGTTCATCTTGCCATCATGTTGCAACTGATGGATTATTTTTTCCTGCATTCTTGTTGTTTTTAAGAGGTCCTTTCTCACCTTTCCACCAGCTGCACCATGGTCTTCAAGATCTGAAGCTCTGTCTTCCATTTTACTCAAACAGTTTTCTAGACTTATGCTTGTAATTTTTAGTTCTACCATATCTCTTTGATTCTTCTTCACGCATCCTATTCCTTTTCTGTATTGCTCATTCCAGGAAAACCTCATATTTCTAATCTCCTCTATCTTTTATCAATGTCTTCTTTATAGGTGGCTATTAATTCTTTTCCTGAAGTTTCTTCCAACTTGGGTTTCCTCCATATATTTCCTGAATTGATTCTCTACTACAAATCCTATGATTTCAAAGAATTCTTTTTCAATTTCAGAAATTATTTCTGCTTTGAGTTCCCTTTACCTTTCTACTGTTGTTTCTTTGCTTGTGATGCTGTTAATTCATATGTTTCAGCTGGAATAGTGTTCACTGCCCTTATTCTGTGTGGGCCTTGGGTTTCCCCCATGTTTCTGAATTTGATTTATTACTTCAGATTCTATGTATTCAAATTTCTTTTTTTATTTCAGGTGTTAATTCTTGTCTGAATTCCTCTGTACCTTTCTGCTGTTGTTTCTTTGCTTCCACCTCTGTTAATTCATTCATTTCAGCTGAGCCAGTGTCCTGTGCACTTATTGATGGTCTCAAGGCCTGAGATTGCATTTTTCTCCTTGTCTTTGTCATTTCGTATAGCACTGACCTCTGATCTTTGGTGTAGAGTTTTGGTGCAGTTATGACCTTAGTGCATAATGAGATTGGGTGCCAGTCTATTAAGTTTGAGATTACCCAGTAATGCCTGGATCTAGCTGTTGTGTTCAGTTCCTTTTTGCTGCTGCTTTTCTGGTACAACTGTGAGCCTGTAGTTCCTCTCTGTTGGATCTCTGGTCTGGGGTGCACTGGGAAGCACAGAAGCTCTCCTCACACTCACCATGCCAGGTAACAGTGGATCGCGTACAGGGAGAGCCACACAAATTCTCACTCCCATGGTAGGCTTAGGGCCTGGGGCTCAATGTGTCATGGTGCGTGCAGGGAAAAGCCAAAGGCTGTGCCACCCACTCATCAAACAGTACTCGCATGGATCAGGTCCTGGAGAGTTGGAAAAATTTCACTCTCTCGGCGGGCTTGGGGTCAGTGGCTCCATGGAGTTGCTGGGCAGGTAGGTCTGGAGTGTCTCAGCCCAGTGGCTGTCTCGGAGGTCTTAGGGCCAGGTTCTGGGGATATTGCGGCATGAACTGGGAGAAGCCAAGTCACTTCCACAGACTCACCACACACTCACCTAACTGTTGTGCCAGGAGATTAGGAAAAAATTCCCATTCGATCAGTGGGCTTAGGGGTGGAGGCCAGTTGTATGAATCTGGACTTGGCAGATCTGGTACTGGTAAGCTGAGACACACTGCTAGACTAGCATATCTATGAAAGTATCTCTGTCTGTCTGTCTGTCTGTCTGTCTGTCTCTATCTGTCTATCTATCATCTATCTATCTATCTATCTATCTATCTATCTATCTATCTATCTATATATCTGTCTCCATTGAGAGAGGGGCAGCAGTTAACTGGGATGAACATGTCCGTGGAAGACTCCAGGTACATCAAGGGAAGGTGACCAGACAGATCTTAGGGGAATTAATATCTTTCTTTCTTTCTTTCCTTATCTTTTTCAGAACCAGAGATTGAATTCAGGCCCTTACACTTGCCAGGCAAGCATTAATTTTCTGAGCCATCTCCCCAGCCCCAGGGGAACTAATTTAAATACAAATTCCCAATTTTACATCTGCTTAGCTATACAGTCATAATGCTTGCCCTTATGGTCTAAAATAAAAACCTATTACAAAAATTTGTCAACTGCTAAATCTCACTACCCATTATTACTGTTGCTAATTGTAGTACTCTAAATACAAAACTACAACTGCCTTAACTACATACTAACCTTTCGGAAATAATATCAGTAGGTGCTGAGGTAAATACTGCACCAAAGCTCTACAACAAAGGACAGAGGAGGGGGCAAAAATGACAAAGAGAAGGAAGAAAATACACTCTCAGGCTCCAAGCCTGAACAAATGTAGGAGACACGAACATGGAAGTCACAATCTTAAAATCTCTGAAATAATAGTATCTGAAGTAAAGAAACAACTGCAGAAAGGTATAAAGGAAATCACATCAGAAATAATCTCTGAAGTAAAAAAAGGGATAACTATAAAGAAAGAATTACTAAGTGCTTCTAAAGTAGAGAAGAATGAAAAAAAAAAATAGAAGAGAAGAAAATGATGGAATCTTTGAATAAGCAATATAGGAAAGAAATACAATGCAAGAAGAAGACTCAGAGGTACGCAGGAAATTAAAATTTCAATTACAAGCCAGTAAAACCATTTGAATAAAAGTGAAAATACACTATCAGACCTTGAAAACACCATTTCAGCTAGTGAAAATGTAAGAAAAGATCTCTTAAAAACAACAAAAATAGGACCAGAGATATGGCTCAGTAGAATAAGCACTTCCCTGTCAAATGCAAGAGCCTGAGTTCAATCCCCAGTTCTGAGGAAAAAAATGCAAGAAAAATAATTCAACATCTGCAAGATGTTGCAAAGATAAATAACATAAGGCTAATAGGCATCAATGAGAAAGAAGGAATCTATACAAATGATATTAAAAGAATATGGGCAGAAGTAATAGCAGAAAACTTGCCAAATATGGAGAAACAATCTGACATTCAGGTAACCAAAGCATATAAAACTCCAAATAATATCAACCCAACTGAAACTATACACCCAGACATGCAATAATCAAGATCCCTAATATTCAGCACAGGAGCAGTGTACTAAAAGCTGCTAGAAAAAAGAAACAGATCACATTTAAAGGAAGACCCAAGAGAATAATGGCAGATTTTTCTTTACAAACATCAAGTCAAGTAGAACATGGAGAAAAGTACTTCAAGTCTTGCAAGAAAACAAATTCCAGCCCAGACTTATATACCCTGCTGAACTCTCTATCAAGCTTAATAGAGAAGTGAAACATTTCCATTACAAAGAACAACTTAAGAATTTCATGGGCCGGGGAGATGGCTCATTGCAATAAGCATAAGGGCCTGAGTTCCACACACACAAAAAAAAGAATTTCATTATGACAAAGCCAACCCTACAAAGACTACTAAAAGATGTTCCAGACAGGGATCAAGATGACCAGAACTCCATGAATAAGAAGGGAAAGAATCTACCAAGAAGGGCAAACATTTCATCACAGAAGAAAAATAGGTAACCAACACAGGAAAATAAGATGTCAAACATAAGTCAATATGTCCGTTATAACCATTTATGGAATAAATGGAATAAATTTAATGGAATAAAGTCACCAATTAAAAGAAGTAGACTGGCAGAGTGGATAAGGAAGCAAAATCCAACAATATGCTGTATTCAAGAAACACACATAACTCATAAAAAAACTCATAGGTTGAAAGTCAAAGGTTAGAAAACAATACCACATGTCCCAGCACCTCAGAAAAAAGCAGAGGTAGCAATCCTTTTCTCAGACGGAGCTCAAAGCAAGAATGATCAAACAAAATAAAGAAGGCCATTACATACTTCTTAAGTGAAAAATATAAGGGGAGGAAGTAAAAGTCATAAATGTGTGTGCACCAAACACTGGAGCATCCAACTATATAAGACAAATCTTAATGGACATGATAAATCTAATATCTAATACCACAATCTTAACAGGACTATCCTAAAGGATAGAAAAAGCAGACAAAAATTAGCAAAGTGGTAGCAGAACTGAAACAGACCTTTAAAAAACTGGACTCAGTGAACCTATACAATGTTCCACCCAACCACACCAAGGTAAACATTGTTTCCAGCTGTGCATGGGTCATTTTCTGAAATAGGCCACATACTAGTTCATAGGTCATGCTTAAGTATATACAAAAAAACAAAAATTATGCTGTGCATATTATCAGACCACAGCAAAATATAACTGGAAATAAAAGACAAAAGAAACCACAAATACCCCATAAACACACAGAAATTAAATAACACCCTTCTAAGCAACCAACACAGGAAAATAAGATGTCAAACATAAGTCAATATGTCCATTATAACCATTTATGGAATAAATTTAATGGAATAAAGTCACCAATTAAAAGAAATAGACTGGCAGAGTGGATAAGAAAGCAAAATCCAACAATATGCTGTATGCAAGAAACACACATAACTCATAAAGAAACTCATAGGTTGAAAGTCAAAGGTTAAAAAACAATACCACATGTCCCAGCACCTCAGAAAAAAAGCAGAGGTAGCAATTCTGAGGTATTATACTGATACCAAAACCAGACATAAATTCAACATAAAGGGAGAACTATATGCCAATCTCCCTCATGAACATAGATACAAATATCCTTAATACAATCTTAGCAAATATAATTCAGCAAATCATCAATTAAATTAAACAAAAAATTAAACAATGTCTGCAGTTCAACAAAAATTAAAGCACAACTTATCAAAATCTGTGGGATGCAATGAAAGTAGTTGTTAGAGGGAACTTTATAGCTTTAAGCTCACACATCAGAAAAACAGAAGGGGAACAAATAAACACCCTAATGCTGTACCTCAAGTGTCTAGAAAAAGAAGACCAAACCCAGCCAAAAGCCCAAAGAAAGGAGGAAATTACACAAATTAGAGCCAAAGTTAATGGAATTAAGACAAAGAAAGCAATATAAAGAATTAATGAATAAAAAAGGTAGTTCTCTGAAAGATTAAATAAAATTGATAAGCCCTTAGCTAACCACATGTAAAAGAGGAAAGAAAAAAATTAATTTCAAGCATTAAGCAATGAAAATGGCAAAATTACTACAGACTTGGAATTTCAGAAGATTATCAATAGCTACTTTGAAAACGGTTACTCTCACAAAATCAATGTCACAGAAGAAATGGATAGATTCCTAGATAGGTACAAATTACCAAAACTTAATCAAGAAAATATAAGAACTCTCAATAACCCAATCAGTCAAGGAAATTGGAAATGTAACAAAAAATTAACGATAAAGAAGAGCCCAGTTCCTGATGAATTCACAGATGAATTCTATAAGAAATTTGCCCAAGATATATTTCCAGTACTCCTCAACCTCTTGAATTAAATTAAAAAGGAACCAACACTCCCAAACCCATTCTTAGAGGAAGGTATTATACTGATACCCAAACCAGACATAAATTCAACATAAAGAGAGAACTACATGCCAATCTCCCTCGTGAACATAGATACAAATATCCTTAACACAATCTTAGCAAATATAATTCAGCAAATCATCAAGAAAATATTATACTGTGTTAGGAGGGAACAATGCCAGGAATGCAATGAAGGTCCAATAGATGAAAATCTATAAATCCAATACACTATGTCAATAGAGCCAACTCCAAAAGCACATGGTGATCTCAATGCAGAAAAGGCTTTTGACAAAGTCCAACACTCATTCATGTTCAAAACCTGACAGAAAATTGGAAGAGATGACATACACTTCAATCTGATAAAAGCCATCTATGACAATCCAACTGCCAGCATAATTCTAAGTGGGAAAACAGTGAAATCTTTTACTCTCAAATCTGGTACAAGCCAAAGATATCCTCTATTATCACTTCTACTCAGCATACTTCTGGAATCATTAGTTACAGCCATTTGACAAGAGAGAGAGAAATGAAAAGAATACGAACAAATAAAGACGGGCTGGGGAGATGGCTCAGTGAAATAAGCCCTTCCCTGGCAAGCACAAAGCCCTGATTTCAATCCCCTGTTCGTTAAAAAAAAAAAAAAAAAAAAAAAAAGATAAAGAAGTTAAACTATCATTATTTGCACATGCCATGATATTGTACTTGGAAGACCAAAAAATCTGAACAAAGAAGATACTAGAATTAATACACAAATTCAGTAGCCTAGCAAGTTACAAAGTCAGTACTCAAAAATCAAGAGCATACCTCTATACAGATAACAAATATACTGAGAGAGGAACTAGAAAAACGATAGCCTTTACCATAGTACCATGGAAAATGAAATATTTAGGAATACAGTAACTAAAGAAGTAAAAGATCTATTCAATGAAAATTACAGTACTGTGAACAAGGACATCATAGAGGATTTCAGAAAATGGAAAGATATAAAATCAGCATGGTATTGGCAAAAAAAAAATAAACTCAAGAATCAATGGAATAGTTTTGAAGTTGGATAGAAAAAACCAACATTGTGAAAATGGCCATACTTATAAAAATGTTATAAAGATTTAATGCAGTCTTCATCAAAATACTAGTAGTATAGAGATCTGGAGAAATCATTCCTAAAATTAATTTGAAACCAGAAAAACCCTAGAATAGTAAAGGCAATCTTGGGCAACAAAGGTAAGGCAGGAGGCATCACAGTCCCTGACCTGAAATTGTTCTACAAAGCTACTGTGATAAAATAAGCATGGCATTGGCAACAAAGTAAACCTGAGGATCAATGGAAAAGTTTAGAAGATGCAGATACAACTAGCATGCTTACTAGAAGAAATATGGCCTCTTTAACAAATGGTGCTAGAAAAGCTAGCTTTCTGCATGCCAAAAACTAAAACATGAACCTGGTTTATCACCATGCACTAAAGTCAAAATGCATTAGCTATCTAAATATTAAAGCAGAAATACTAAATCTCCTGGAAGAATAGTATGTGACAATCTTGATAACATAGGGTTAGGGAAACATTTAGTAACAAAGACCAAACTGCATGGAAAATACTTGAAAGAATTAACAACTTGGACATCCTCTTATTGAGAAGTTTCTGCATGTCAAAAGAAATTACCAACAGAATGAAAAGACAACCCACAAATTTAGAAAAAATCTTAACTAATAAGAACTGAAAAACCTTAGGATCCCAAAATTTAATATTTTATATGGATTTAAATTTTAGAATATCCATGGTTGTTGAAAAATAACAGTTCCATCTTATGTCTAAGGTTTTGATATTCAGTAAATAATTATGTAAATAATTTACCCTCTGTTATAGGGTAATAATACCATCAAGCTTCTCTAATTTTTGCAGACAAAATTAGAGAGATTAGATGTGCTAAAAAGATAGTCAATATTTTGGCTCTAGCCCTTCAAGGTCAGTGAGGACTCAGGACAAAAGAGAACCTCTTCTGTGACATCTTATACCTCAGGGGTGTCCCAAATTTTCTGACTAAGTTGATTATGGTGCCATGAAGGAAAGTGATTGAAGATCACAATGTCCTTAAGGAGAGTCACCCAAAGAAAAAAATTCTCTCCGGCTTTTACAGAGAACAAATGGTCAAGCAAAGGCCATGACTCATCCAGATAGCTGACACTGACAAAAGATCTGCAAAGTGCTGCCCATGGTTCCAGTGTAAATTGTGAGGTGACTTGACTGACCTTGTCACTTAGCAAAAATTACATTTTTAGTTATATAGTTCTTGCTTTAACTTGGTCTTAACCATCCAGCAGAAAAGTATAACCACAAGGTATAAAAAGTAATACCATATCAATACACCGAGCTATTAAAGGCTCAAGGCAACAACTTTTGACAATTACTAGTAATGTTCATAACTTACTCGTATTATGAAATGTTGGACTATATTGGGTTATTTTGTTGAACTCAAGTACCTACCATTTTTGGACTGGCATCAAGTATGAAAAAGTCCTTTAAAGATTTCTGCAAATACAGTTTCTCCAACTATCATGCAATATCCATCTCTGGAAAAAAAAGAGGGGGTGATATATTGTGAGCCTTGGAAGCCAAGAAATTTATAAAATGTGTGTAAGTGGGACTAGGCCTGAGTGTCTAAAGCAAATAAGCTACCTTAGTCCTGAGATAAACATGCTGTCTGGTTAAGGTCAGCTGTTAGTCACTAGGCAATGTTGTGTCACATGTTAACTTTGCAAAAGTATAAATAAAGGACTGTTTTGTTGTTTAAAAGAAAAGTATATATATATATATATATATATATATATATATATATAGTAGTTGGGATTGTTATACAGCTACTTTCTCATACTTCATTGAAAAGAAAGGCTTATACTAATATTGTTTAGAAAAGATATCATGTCTATATCTTGTCCTCTGAATAATTACTATGAACACAACAATATGCAATGTATTAATTATCATAACTATCCTACTAACCCATTTCATTGACACTTTATCATTTGTCTCATTAAA
This sequence comes from Ctenomys sociabilis, assembly GCA_004027165.1. Lineage (NCBI taxonomy): Eukaryota > Metazoa > Chordata > Mammalia > Rodentia > Ctenomyidae > Ctenomys > Ctenomys sociabilis. The sequence goes on along the minus strand of PVKA01041107.1, from coordinate 769 downwards.
ATGAATAAAAAAAGAAAAGTGCAATTGCTCCTTGGAATACAAACACCAGGATGAAAGATTTGAGTGTGTAAAATGAAAGGTAAATAAAAAACATATGTATTCCAGAGTGGTCGATTTTGCTTTCATGAAGGAAATAATGTCACTCTTTCCCTTTCTCACAGGAGGACTATTAAAATGAATACCTTAGAGGAAAGCTGAGTTTGCAATTTGAGACCCACAAACTTTTTTTTTCAAAGACTTTGAAAAAGAGCGGGTGTGACCTGCAACTTTACATTTTAATGGCAAATGCCAACCAGACACAGGTGACAGAATTTGTGCTGGAGGGGTTCTCAGAGCACCCTGAGATAAGACTCTTCCTATTTGCCTCCTTCCTGTTCCTCTACACTGTGGCACTGGACAGGTAATGCTGTAATTATCACTTTGGTCAGCTTCACCACTGGCCTCCATAGCCCCATGTACTTCTTTCTCTGCAACTTGGCCACCATGGATATTGTCTGCACCTCCTCTGTGATGCCTAAGGCGCTGGTGGGCCTCTTGTCTACAGAGAACACCATCTCCTTCCAGGGCTGAATGGCCCAGCTCTTCTTCCTTGTCTGGTCAGGATCCTCTGAGCTGCTGCTGCTCACAGTTATGGCCTATGACCGCTACCTGGCCATCTGCTTTCCTCTGCACTACAGCTCCAAGATGAGCCCCAGACTGTGTGGGGCCTTGGCCATGGGTGTGTGGGGCATTTGTGCCTTCAGTGCTTCTGTCAACACTGGCCTGATGA
>PVKA01041106.1:0-18304 GCA_004027165.1 Ctenomys sociabilis | reverse complement strand
TATTACTCAGCTATTAAGAATGATAAGTTTGAAGCATTTATACTGAAGTGGATGCCACTTGACCATATATTCATAAGTGAAATAATGTAAATATCGTATAGTCTCCCTAGTATGAGAAGCAAAAACCAGAAATATAAATGGAAATGCACAATAACTAAAAACAATTGAGTCAGATAAGGCAAAGTGAATGGCATATGCTGCAGGATACTAATCAGCTTTTCTTCTGGATGGTAAACAACCTAAGCTCACAGATCAAAGTTGGAGAAGTAGAAGAGCCACAAGGCCAGCCAACATTTTGGCCCTAGCCTTTCAAGGTCAGCGAAGACTCAGGACGTAGGAGAACCTGTAATACAACATCATGAAACTCATTTGAGCTCCAAATTTTCTGAACAAGGAGATTATGGAGCCACAGAGGAAAGAGATCGAAGTTCTATAGTGTGCCTGGGGAGAGTCACGTGGCGAGAAAAGTTTCTCACAGGCCCTCACAGAGAGCAAACTGTTCAAGCACTGGCCGTGACCCATTCATATGGATGACACAGACGAAGGATCTACAGAATAAGGTACAGGATTATAAGATAAACCCTGAGGGGACATCACTGACCTCATAAGAAACAAAAAGTACATGTGTTGGTATATTGGTCTAGCTCTCTCTAGGTCTTAACCATCCAGCAGAAAAGTATAAAAATGAAGTATATACCATGGGGCCATAATAATAAGTTGAGCTGTAAATGGCTATGTTCGACCACTTCTTTCGACCACTCAGTATTGTTGTATAATGTCGAACTGTGTTGGATTGTGTCATTGAGTTCTGGCACCTAAATTAGTTGAATGACAATGGAGTGCCCTTCTTAGACAAAGGAAGGCATATAGAAATTAAGAAAGCTGGGTGTGGTGGCGCACGCCTGTAATCCCAGCACTCTGGAGGCTGAGGCAGGAGGATTGTTGTGAGTTTGAGACCAGCCTGAGCTACAAAATGAGCTTAAGGCCAGCCTGAACTGCGTAGTGAGACCCTGTCTCAAAAAGACAAAAAAATAATAAATTAGGAATCATGATGTGTGTGTATGGACAGTACAGTTGGGAAAGATAACGCTGTGCTTCTACATAATTCTATGAGAGGCAAGATTTGCACAAATTATGGGTGGACAGGATATTATGTCGACTTCTAGTACTATGGACAACCTTTTGGAAAATAATTAGGTAGAAAGTATTAACTATTGAATCTTTGATGTAATTCAGGTATAAAAAATAAGATATACAAACAGCTACACTCTCTTAATTTTCTGATAAGAGACATACAGTATAATAATGTCTGTAAGTATAATATCATGTATGCACCTTCTATGATACCAAAAAATTATGAAAACAGTTTGCAGAGTATTAATTTATGAAATCCATCTTGTCAAGGTATCTTAAAAGTGTCTCATTGATATTTGTACTTCATTAAAATAAAAATTAAAAAAAATATACAGTTGGTTCAAATTAAAGTATATGCAGATTATGCATATAGAAGCAAAAAGAAAATTGTTTATCTAAAGTGGAGCAAGTAGGCTCACAACAAATCTAAAAGAAAGTTTAATTTTGCCTATTCAGTACCTTTGAAGTGACAAAAGTACTTTTTTTCTTGTTAAAAACCGCAAGAAACAAAGAAAACTGGTTATCAAATTGTGCTTTTTGTGCTCTGTGATGGAACATATCTACATTTGTTTTCCATCTTAAGACATGTAAAATAATGCTAATGTGTGATTCAATGGTTATAGCCAAGTTTATTTTGAATTACCTTATTTCTTATATTTTTATCTCAGTTTAGCATTATATTAAACTGTAAGAAATATAAAAAAAAGACACTGATCACTGAAGTGTTGGTTTGCAGCTTATCTCCTTCTGTTTTTCTCCTTCCTTCTCAACTTCCTACCTTCCATGGGTTGAGCAGTTTTTCTCTGAACAACCATTTTTAGCCCACAGTAGTTGATATGCTGATATAGCTATATCTGTATCTGTATCTATATATGTATCTATATCTATATCCATATCCATATCCATATCTATATCTATAGCTATAGCTATATCTGTATCTATTTGTCATGGTGTGGGATTTTTAAAAGGGAAACAATATAACTATACTACAGGACACATTTTATAATGAATCACCCAAGCATCAAATACAAGGAGTGCATGAAATCTGTCCACACTAAATACTGAAGAATCTAACAGAGGACCTGGATCCTAATGTCCTGCATGAGGAGAGCAAAAAACCTAAAGCTCATCACAGTCCCTCCCATTAGTCGCACTGGAGGCCTGGAGCCCATGGCACAGTCTCATGCAGCCCAGTTCATGAAACTGTACTACAAAGGCTGAGAGGTCAGTGGTGGAAGCTAGAAAGTCTGGGCCAGTAGGAAGAAAGATCTTTGTTAGCAGGCTGAGGGGTCATCACTGGAGCCAAGAAGCAATGCTCAAGGTAAGCACCAGAGCTCGCTCTAAGGTACCATAGCCAACCTCAGCAACAATAAGATCCTGAGCTCCTCCAACAATGAGGAAAGCTGAGTTCCCATTAAGAAAGTCAGCATGACAAGCTTCTCCAGAAGGCCCAGTAGTGCACCATCTTCCCCTCTGGAGCTAGGAAGCAATGCTCATGATGAGAGCTCTCACAAAATGATCCATAACCATTCTCAGTGACGATGAAGGTCCCGAGCTCCTCCTCAGACAAGAGCAGCTAAGTTCATCAAGAAAGCCAGCATGACAAGGTCCCCAGCAGATCAGCCCAGGAGAACCAATGCTCCACCTGCATCTCCAGAACGCATCCTTTCCAGCATCCCAAAAGCTTCTCACTTCTGTATCTATGCTGCTGGCCACAATCTTCAGGTGAGTCTCTTGCATCCAGCACCACAATTCAGCTGATTGTCACAGGTTTTCCACCAGATAGAAATCCACTTCAGTATAGCTGGTGTAAACTGTTGTAGCACACTGGGTGAAGAATGAGTTTCAACTGTGGGATTAATTCTAGCACTATTTTTACCACTTGTTTTTTCATGTAAAAACTCCTTATTCACCTTTGTTTAAGTTCCCTTGAGAATAAAATTTTTATAAAAACAATATATAATTTTAAGAGGTTTTTCAGTCTCAAATTAGAGACTGTTGCATTTACAACAGTGTCTAACACTCAAATAATTTCCTGTGTTTTTTTGATTGATAATTCGTGCTCTAACATCTGCATAGATGACTGTTCCTAACTATCAATACATTATTACAGACACACACATCCACTGTTTCTTCAGAATATGAAAATCTAAAAGCAGCTTTTGTAAGGTCTGAGTTCTTAGAGCACTTTTTATTATTTAGTAAGACCTTTGTCTACTCCACAACTATGTTGTGAACAAATTTAAAACATTTAAATTTAATACTTACTGCACACACACAAACTGAGTTTTAACTTCTGCAAAAAATTAATGAAGTAGTATATCTATTCAAATGATTCTATGTATAGATCATTTAAGATATGCCTGAATGATTAAATCTATGTTTTTGGGAAATGGAGATTTTATTCCGTGGATAACTATTTAAACAGTTACACTTTCGGAAAAGTATCTAAAACAAATATTGCTTTATGTATAATGAAAAATTTAAGTATAAACTCTATATAAACAATTCAATATAATTTTTAGCTCAGTTTCATTCTGACTTCCCTACTAAACAAATGAGCTTAATATTTCCTAGGGCTAATAAGTGAAAATAGTGATAAAAATATACCTTTAATCAACATAAATTTGCACATATAAACAATCATATTTTTACATACCCATTTTTACTAACCATATGCTCAAACTTCTTTGAATATATTTTTATTAGATACCATTTTGTTCAAAATGCACATACTACAGTTGGTTTTATATTACCAAATTGACGCATTTTCTTCTTGTTTCAAAAAATTCAATAATACAAGTATTAGATAAAAGTTAATTTTGAAAGAAAATTTGCAGTGTCTAATAGCCTGCAAATATCAGAGGAAAATTATCAATTTTACAGAAATCAAAAAAAATTACGTTAAAATTCAGAGACATAAACTTCACAATATTTTATTTTATTTTTTATTTTTATTTTATTTTACTGAGAGATAAATATCAATGAGACAGTTTCAAAGCTGATTAATAGGACACTTTCAATAATTGCTACACTTTACATTGTTGTCTTCTTAGTGGTTTTCCATAATAAAAGAAGCAAACAGGATATCCTGTCCTAACACTATTACTACAAATCTCTTTTCTCATAGAATCAAGTGAAAGTAGCTTTATAGCTATCCTAACTATTCTGTATATACAAATAAATGGCTCTTTTTTGTATCCTCATTTTCAGTTTAGTTCGGTCAGAGATGGGTATTCTATTGGCATTTAAATACTATAGGTGCTTGAATTCAGCAAAACAATCCAACACAGTTCAGTAGTACACAATAGTAGTGGGTTATCCATAAAATTTGTTGACTAGAGCCTGTTATAGCTCAGCATATCAATATGGCTTTACTTCATATACCTCATTTTTGTACTTTTCTGCTGGATGGTTAAGACCAAGATAAAGCAAGACATATATAACAAGAAATGTAACTTTTGAATTTGATAAGGTCAGTCAAGTCCCCTCAGGATTTATCCTGTAACCGTGTACTTCACTTTGTAGATCCTTTGTCAGTGTCAGCCATGTGGATGAGTCATGGCCTTTGCTTGAATAACCTGCTGTCTGTGAAAGTCTGAGAGAAAGTTTTCTCTCCATGTGACTCTCCTTAAGCACACTATACATCAACAACCACATTCCTCTGTAGCTCCATAACATCCTTGATCAGAATATTTGGGGCACAACTGAGTTACATGATGTTGCAGTACATGTTCTTCTATGTCCTGAGTCTTCACTGACCTTGAAAGGTTAGGGCCAAAATGTTGGCAGACCTTAAAGAACTTCCTTCTCCCCAATTTTTGATCTGCAAACTTAGGTTGTTAACCATCCAGAAGAGAAGCTGATTATTACCCTGAAACATATGCAGTTTGGTTTACCCTAACTATCTGACTAAATATCAATCATCTTAGGCATAATGTGGAACAGGTGTTTTCCATCAAGTATTGTTGTACTGAACTTTAAGTTCTTACAGAATATGAGGAAAAAGATTTTTAAAATGTGTGAATAGACACATATTTTTACAAGAAAATTTAGAAATCTAACCATATACATTGTAGCAGGAGAGCCGTGACATTTTATTTCTTATTTCTTTTTTTTTTCATTTATTACACATAAAAAGAACTTTTACTTATGAGACAGTGTGGTAATAACTGGTATGTCGTGACAGGAAGTATGAATTGAGAAGATCAGAATGACAGGCATTCCAAGTGTGACCCTTCTATTACACATTGCTTGGTTCACAAGCATCAGCATATGTAGATAGTTAGGTTGAGAATCCTACCATTTAACTGCTACTTTCAAAAACCTGCTGATGTTTCTCAGGATCATTGTCTTGCCCATCTTGTGGGACAAATGTATAGTTTTGTCCCTCTCCTGTTTCCTAGCTTTTTTCCTTACCCTCTCCACAGTCCAATGCTCAAGTTCTCGCTTTCCTTTTATTTGTGTTATATGTTTCTGCTTGTATTTCTTCTTTTTCTCCTGTACTAGGGAGACTATACAATATTTGCACATGCATGTCTGGTTTATTTCACTTATGTGTATATCTTCAAGTGGCATCCACCTAAATATAAATGCTTCAAGTTTATCATTCTTTACAGCTGAGTAATACTCCATTGTACAAAAATACCACAACTTTGTCAAAGATTCCTCATTTGATAGGCATCTTGGTTGTTTCCAAGATTTGATTATCACAAATTGTGCAGCTATAAACATAAGTAAACACAAGTGCATACATATCACTATGCTATGAAGTTTTCAATTCCTGCAGGGAAATTCCCAGTAAGGGAATAGCTGACTTGAATGGGATTTCAGTCCTAGTTTCGTAAGGAGTCTCCACACTGATTTTCATAATGGTTGCACCAGTCTACATTCCCACCAACGGTGGAGAAGGGTTCCGCTTTCCCCACAGCATCTCCAACATTTGTGGTTTGTTGATTTGCTTGTGATAGCCATTCTTTCTTGGGTGAGATTGTATCTAAGTGTTTATTTGCATTTCACAGATGGCTCGTGATGTGAAGCATTTTTTCATATATTTATTACCTTCTTTAATTTCTTCTTCTGAGAACTATATACTCATCTCAGGTACCCATTTCTGGATTGGGTCTGTAAATTTAAGGGCCCTAATATATTTTATTTCTTTATATATTCTAGAGAACAGACCTTCGTCTGAGTCCTTATTAGTTATGATTATTTTCCAAATTTGTGGGTTGTCTTTTCACTTTGTTGGTAATTTGTTTTGTTGTGCAAAAACTTCTCAGTAAGAGTTGGTCCCAGGTATTAAGTCTTTCAACAGTTTCCCGTGCAAATACATTTTTGTTCATGAACTCTTTGCCTACCCCTATATCTTCAAGGGTTCCTCCTACTTTCTCTTCCAGGAGATTGTTTCTGTTTTAATGTTTAGATCTTTAATCCATGTTGATGTTAGCTTGGTGCATGGTGATAAATCTGGGTCAAGTTTAAGTTATCGGGATGGAGAGATCAATTTTTTCCAGTACCATTTGTTAAAGAGGCTATCTTTCTTTCAGCAAGCATGTTTGGCACCTTTGTCGAAAATCAGATGGGGAGTGTGTTTGCAGAGGCCTCTGCATCTTCTAATCTATTCCATTGATCCTTAGGTCTATTTCTTTGCCCTATGTTGACTTTATCACAGTAGCCCTGTAGTATAGTTTCAAGACAAGAATGGTAATGCATCCTGCCTTGTCTAGTTGGCCAGGGTTGTCTTTGCTATTCTAGAACTTTGCTGGTTCCACATAAATTGTAGAAACGATTTTTCTAGGTCTGTGAGGTATGTTGGTGGTAGTTTGATAGGGATTACATTAAATCTGTAAAGCAATTTTGGGAATATAGCCATCTTCACAATGTTGGTTCTTCCTATCCAGAAGCATGGAATAACTTTCCATTTTCTGAGATCCTCTATGATCTCTTTTTTAGAATACTGTAATTTTCCGTGAAAAGACATTTGACTTCTTTCATTAAGTGAATTCCAAGGTATGTCATTTTCTGCGGTGTCATTGTAAAAGATATTGCTTCTCCAATTTCCATCTCAGTATATTTGTTATCTGTGTAGAGGGATGCTATTGACCTTTCAGTATTGACTTTGCTTCCTGCTATGCTACTGAATATGTGTATCAATTCTAGTAGCTTCTTGGTGGAGTTTTTTGGGTCTTCCAAGTAAAGTATCATGTCATCTGCAAATTGTGATAAGTTAACTTCTTCTTTACCTAGTATTATTCCTTTTATTTCTCCCTCTTGTCTAATAGCTGTGGTTAATGATCCCTATTCTATATTGAATAGTGTGATAGAGGACATCCTTGTCTTGTACCTTATCTGAGAATAAAAGATTCCAGTTTTTCCCTATTTAGAATTATATTAGCCATTGGATTGTCCTAGATGCTTTTTTTCAGATTGAAGTAGAGGCCTTCTATTCTAATTTTCTGTAGGACTTTGAACATGAATGAGTGTTGGAATTTGTCAAAAGTTTTTTCTGCATCAATTGAGATGATCATGTGGTTTTTAGATTTCCATGTATTAATATAGTATATTACATTTATAGATTTTTGAATATTGAACCATCCTTAAATCCCTGGAATGAATCCTACCTGGTCATGGTGTATGATCATCTTGATGATTTCTTGTATTCTATTTGCTAGCATTGTATCGAGGATTTTTCCATCTATGTTCATGAGGGTGATTGATGTGTAGTTCTCTTGTTTAGTTGTTTCTTTCCCTGGTTTTAGAATCAGTATAATACTTGACTCCAAGAATAATTTTGGGAGGACTGCATCCTTTTCAATTTCATTGAAGAGTTTGAGGAGTATAGGGATTATATCTTCTATAAATTTCTTGTAGAATTCAGCGGTATATCCATCAGGACCTGAACTTTTCTTTGTCGGTAGGCCTTCTATTATACTGTGTATTTCATTGGCTGTTACTGGGTTATTGAGAATTGCTATATCTTGTTGATTCAGTTTTGGTAATTTGTACCTTTCTGTGCATTTCACCTCTCTCTTCTATTCTCTTAGTGTAAAGATCCAAAGTGGCTGTTGATAATCTTCTGAATTTCCACTAGGTCTGTGGTGATTACACCCTTTTCGTTCTTTATTGCTTGTATTTGAATTTTTTCTTTCCTCTTTTTGATGAGGTTAGCTTGGGGATTATCAATTTCATTTAGCCTTTGAAAGAACCAGATTTTTGATTTGTTCATTCTTTGAACTGTTTTCTTCATCTCAATTGAATTAATTTCTGCTCTAATCTTTATTATTTCTCCTCATCTTTGGGCTCTTGGTTTGATTTGCTCTTCTTTTTTAGATGTGAGAGGTGTAGCATGAGGATCTTTATTTGTTCCTGTTCTGTTTTCCTAATGTGAGTTCACAACTATGAATTTCCCTCGGAGAACTGCTTTTATGGCATCCCATAAATTCTGATAAGTTCTGGTTGAATTTTTATTGAATTGTAGATATTGTTGAATTTCTTGTTGAATTTCATCTGTGACCCATTGATTGTTGAGTAAAGTGTTGTTTAATTTCCATGTATTTAGGTCGTTTTTCTGGTTTCTTTTTCATTTATGTCCAGTTTCCTTTCATTGTGTTCAAATAATATGCATGGTATAATTTATGGTTTTTTTTTTTTTTTGCATATACTTAACCATGGCCTAAGGATGAGTATGTGGTCTATTTTACAAAATGATTCATGTGCAGCTGAAAAAATTGGATATTCAGGTGTGGTGGAGTGGAACAATCTGTATATGTCCACCAAGTTCATTTGTTCCAAGCTCTTGTTCAGTTCTGCTACTTTTTTGCTAAATTTTTGTTTGGTTGATCTATATTTTTTAGATATGAGTGAGAAGTTCTCCTGTTAAGATCGTGGTCTTAGATAATAGATTTTTCATGTCTGTTAAGATTTGTCTTATATAGTTGGGTGCTCCTGTATTTGTTGTGTAGATATTCATGATTGTTACATCTTCCTCTTGAATTTTTCCCCTAACCAGTATATAATGGCCTTCTTTATTTTATTTGATCATTCTTGATTGGATGTTGAGACTGTCTGAAAACAGGATTGGTACCCCTGCTTTTTTCTGAGGTATTGGGGCATGTAGTACTTTTTTCCATCCTTTGACGTTAAGACAATGAATGTCTTTTTGAATTAAGTGTGTTTCTTGTATCTAGCATATTGTTGGATCTTATTTCTTAATCCACTGTGCCTGTCTGTTCCTCTTAATTGGTGAATTGCGTCCATGTACCTTGATGGTTATAACTGAGACGTGGTGACTTATGATTGACATGTTATTTGCCTGCTGTTGTTTATTCCTTTTTGTCCTGTGTTGAATTGTTTGCCTTATTTAGTGGATTCCTTCTGTTCTCAGTTGTGGAGTTTTGATCATTTTACTCCCTCTCTAGAATATCTTTTAGTAGTCTGTTTAGGGTTGGCTTCATATTCATGAAATTCTTTAGTCATTCTTTGTCATGGAAGTATTTCACTTCTTCATCAAACTTGAAAGAGAGTTTTGCAGGGTATAGTAGTCTGTGCTGGATTTTTTTTTTTTTATAGAGGACTTCAAGTACTCTGCACCATGCTCTTCTTGCCTTCATGTTTTGTGAAGAGAAGTCAGCTGTAATTCTGATGGGTTTTCCTTTGAATGTGATGTGATTTTTTTCTTTAGTGGCATTCAGTATATTATTCTTGTGTTGGATTTCCGGTATCTTGATAATTATATGTCTCAGTGTGTTTTTAATTGGGTTGAAGTTATTTGGCATTCTGTATGCTTCAGATACCTGACTGTCAGATTGTTTCCAACTATTTGGGAAGTTTTGTGCTATTTCTTCTGCCCATTTTCTTTTCATATCATTTGTATTGACTCCATATTTCTCATTGATTCCTATTAATCACACAGTGTTCACATTTGAATCATCTTGCAGATTATAAATTATTTTTCCTGCATCCTAGTGGTTTTTAAGAGATCCTTTCTCAACTTTTCACTAGCTACACCAGCATCTTCAAGATCTGAAATACTGTCTTCGCTTTCACTCAAATGGTTTTGCAGACTTGTGATTGAAATTTTAAGTTCCTCTGTATCTCTTTTACTCTGCTTCATGCGATCTATTTCTTTCCTGTGTTGCTCATTGAACAAATCTGTCATATTTCTAATCTCTATTTTTTTTGGTGCTGATCTATTAAGATTTGGGTGCTGATGTATTAAGTTTGAGTTTATCCAGTTATCCCTTACCCAGGTCTACCTGTTGTATTCAGCTCCTTGGAAGGGAACCTGTGGTGCCCCTCTGTTGAGAGCACAGGGGAGTGCAGTCACTCTCGCACTCTCTAGTAGGGTCTGGGCTTTGCCTGGACCTGGGGTTCCCATGATAGTCGCAGTAGTTATCACTTGGTAGGCTTGGGGGGGGCGGAGGCTTCGGAGGGTTGCAGGATCTGGGTGGCATGGTGAAGGGTCTCACTCATGTAAGTGACTGAGTTTTGATCCCACGGGGTAAGGGAAGCCAGGAGCTCTCACACATGCTCACTGGGCCTGGCCAGGGCTGCATCTGGTGGTCTCAAGAGAGTCACAGTACTTCTCAGTCACTGGTGGGCTTGGGGCCAGGCCACAATATTTTAAAAACAAATATTTAAATAATATTTGTGGTAGCCACAAAATATCTATCTAGGAAGATTGTAACATTTTATAGGGGCAAACCACTCCAGTCTCGCTTCTGTCTCTCTTCTGTCCCTTTTTTGGATAGGAGCTTTCTTTCCTCTGAATAAATATATTCTGCTCTTTAAGAAAAAACAAACAGATAGTTATAAATACCCAATTTGCAGTGCACAAAGCTTTTTCACTGTATTTTCATTTTATGAAATACTCCAACATGTTTAGTTTTTAACTAGTTAAAAAAAATTCTGAAAAGTTGAACAACGTTTAGGAAGAATAATTTTACTAAACATTTTTTCTTATAAGCCATAACTCATGCAAAATTAGTTGAGAGCTACTTCTGCAACTCATAAGAGTCTCATTTAAAGTTTTATACCTGAACATTTTATTCTTCTGGTAAAACACAAATAAGATTTAACTACATATAAGCTTAAACTAAAACCTTTAACTTGGAAATATACATAAACTGTTACTGCTAGTTTTCTAATTTGTGTAAATGGAATACAGAAGTGCAATTCTTAGCTTATTTCTATGATATAGGAAAGTTAATTTTATTGGATGATTATAATCACCGAAGTAGCCGTCACTAATAAATGAAAGACTAAAATTTAAACTTCATATTTCTTTAATAAATTCATTTACTAAATCTAATCTAAGACCATCCAAATAGCTCAGTGGATTAAAACACCTGTTTAGACAGACGCAGAGGCCGGGAATTTCAGATCTTTGGACCTGCCATGCTGGCCCTGCCACCAAGGTACACTGAGACAGTGATCCACACAGGTCATGGTGGCGTCACCTGTCATTGCAGGGCTTGGGAGGCTGTAAAAATCCTGGGAGGATCACTACGAGTCCGATCTACACAGTGAGACCCTCTAGACCCTGTACACCCTGCCCTAAAATACAATAAATAAATAAATAAATAAATTTCTAATGCTTACCTATAATTTCTTTTGGTAGTCCACTAAATTATTTTAATTTACAATTAAAATTAATTTAATTTTAATGTTGAAAACAAAATATATTGCTTCAAAAAGTTTAGAAAAAAATTTTTGTTCGTTTACTACATTTAACAGTTTAAGTATTGATAGCTCACAGGAATTACAATATTGTTAGAATTACAGAAAATATAAAATGATTTAAATATTATGTATTACATAAAAGGCTTCATAGCTTCATGCGTATTTTTTTGTAAAAGAAGTTCTGAACTCTGAACAAGTAATTTGGAGACAGCAAAACACAACATAACAAGCATTGCTGAAACCCTATCATTTTGTTCAGTGAAATTCTATTTCTAATGTTTTTCTTTAATACATTTATTCTTTTTTAAAAGTTTGAAGAAAGAATAAAACCAAAGAAACCAAATGTCTTGGTCTCATAAAAGCTGAGATTAGAATGGTGGTTACCAAGGAAGAAGAGATGAGAGAAATGGGGAAGGCTCGCGAGTGGGTTGGGGCACGAGTGTGTGTTGCCCTTGCACAGGAGGTGGTTGCTGATAGCCAGGGTGCAGTGTGCATTTCACAGAGCTCGAAGGCAGGGTGCTGAAAGTTTCAGCATCAAATTAATTATGAATATTTGAGAAGGTAGATATGGTAAAACTGATTTAAATATTCCTCAAAGGATACATGTATTGAAATATCACATCCCTTTGACATGTACGAATATGTGTCATAATAAGTAACAGTAATTATAAAGAGCAACGAACACGAATAATGAATCATAACAGAAGAGTTCAATTTGTACTACTCATAATTTTCAGTTGTAATTTTTATATTTGGCTTCATTAGTGCCCTGAAAAATGAGGTCTGTTAAAGACCTATCTTTGTTTTTAGGTTAGCTATTTAAAGATTTTTCATGATAATTTATAAAAGACCATTGCTTACAAAAATGATGTTTGATGGCTTGTGTGTGTTCATATTCCAGTTTTAGCATTTGTATGCTATTTTATCATTGTAATGAAGAAAGATACTGGTACTGAGATTTTGCTCTGTTTTTTGTGATTAAGTCAAATAATCTTACATATATTAATATGGGCATGAGCCACTTTGCATTTCATGAAAATTTTAAACTTATTTCCCTGTTACCTGTATTCTCTTAATTATTAGTCACTGGTAGTTTGATTTATAAACAGGAGAAATTATAGTTTGACATAACCATTAATTTTAGTGTAACAAATTCAAAAATAACAAAATTTATATTCTTTTAGAAGTAAAATGATAGTTATTTATGCAAATAATATACTTATTTTTTCCAAATAACTCCTAAAAATATGTAAAAGTGATTGACAGTTAAATTACAAATTTTATTCCCTACACAGTATAAAAGCAAACACATCAAATTCGTTTGAAAGATTCAGAGAGTCCATTAAGTCTGTTAGTCATAAAAGATTCATCTTTAAGAGCAAAGTATGACAAGGTCATTATTGTTCTATAGAGCCTTCAACCTGCAAAGTTTATATGCTACTAATTAATAGTTCTTGTTAAAATGTATTAATCACTTTTTATATTAATGTTTTTTGCATAATTTACTTTGTAGGATGTCTTTTCTTTAAATTTGCAACTTTGAATAGAGGACTTCATAGAAAATGCTACTATATATTAAAATTGTTCAATTTCCTGATAATATGCATGCATATTATCAGGAAATATATATATATATATATATATGAACTGTCCACTTTGAAATATGTTACTTATTAAATTGATTCACATATAGTTACTTACAGAATTTAAAAGAATATCAAATGAATTCCTGACAAAATTAGATCAATCTTCAATTATACATTAAATATAAACTGGAAAAATGCAAATCAATTTAAGATTTATTGTGATGTAATTTAATAGATTTTCCTATTGGTTTTTATATAAACTTTGGAGTTTGATTTAAAACTATTTTTCAAATATTTCTTAACTTCCTGGATGGCAATGAATATTTGAATAACCAGTAATAAAGTTGCATCAGAATAAATGTACCTATTCATTTTGTCTAGTTCATAACATGATCTGTGTAACAAATATCTGTAGATTTACATACTGATAAGTACAGAATATATTGTACCCAGCAATGCACCTTTAAAATAGCAAAAATGTTGGTTACCTGGTTTAGTCAGGACAATCTGTGCATTAATTTTTATTGTTGGTAAAAATGACTTCAAGGTAGCATCTCAATATAGCACCAATTAATTTTTTACTAAGTTTATTGATACAATTTAGATATACACAATGATAAATGCATCATAGGGAATTTTTACCTATACATGGTATTTCCTGTTTGCTCTTTTTTATCGATCTCCTCCTCTCCCTTCAATGTCTTTTTGTTTCCACTCCATTGTTGCTTTATCATTTTTCTCTTTTCCTTTTCCCATCATTCCTCATTAGTTCCCCTTACCTTTGAACCATTTCTTTCTATTTCGCAGTAACTATTATGTGCTTTGATCCTTATTCAACCTTTTGTTTTTCTCACACCAAAGAAACAATACAATACACAATATATATATATATATATATATATATATATATATATATATATATATATATATATATACATGCGTATCCAGTTTATTTTACTTAAGGGTATGGTCTCATGTTGCATCCATGTACCTACTAATGTCTCAAGTTTATATTCTTATTTGTGGCAGAACAGTACTCCATTTTATAAATATTCATTTCTAAACTGATGGGCATTTGGGTTATTTCCAAGATTTAGCTCTTGAAAACTTTGGTGCTGTAAACATGCACGTGCAGATAATGATGTAATATGATATTTTAAATAATTCTTGGAGGAAATCCAGCAGCAGAACAACTGGTCAAATGGGACCTCTAATCCTGATTATTACAGAAATCTCCACACTGATTTCCTCAGTGGTTGCATCAGTCTCCACTCCCCCCAGTAGTAGAGAAGGATTTCTTTTCCCCCACAGCCTCTCCAGCATTTG
Organism: Ctenomys sociabilis; assembly: GCA_004027165.1. Classification (NCBI taxonomy): domain Eukaryota; kingdom Metazoa; phylum Chordata; class Mammalia; order Rodentia; family Ctenomyidae; genus Ctenomys; species Ctenomys sociabilis. Next base: position 3,578 of record PVKA01041106.1, on the reverse strand, counting down.
ATATTGGCTGACTTAAAAATAGGAATTGAGTGTCACTGAGAGAAAATTCGGTTGTCAGTGTCCTGTGTTGCCTGTCGCCTGTAAGAGAGAATTATTTTCCTTTCTTTTTCAGTTCTAAGAGCTGCCCAATGATCTTTCTCCACCACCTAAAATCCAGTCACACCAACTTTGAATCTGCTAATGACTTCACCTCCTTTATCTCAGCCACTCTCCTAGTGTCTTTGTGATTACATTTGACCCAGGGTAGTAGAAATTCATGAGTGTTTGACAAATGTATTTTTCCGCTTGTCTTTTAAAAACACATGTTTGTAGGTTTCAGAGATTGGTTCAAAGACATCTCTGAGTGGGTGAGATTTATTTTTTCCCTATATAACTATTAGTAATGGTACATAGTACAGAATACTATCATATTAATGTCATGATTCAATAGATAATAAGAGGCAGGCATGGCATGAGAAGTCTGAAATATGAAGAAGAGTAAGGTGAAATGAAAGTCAGAGCTAATTAACATTTTATTGTTAGAATGGCATTTGAAATTGAGAAACTATTCTGAATAATTATTATTGAAGAGTGACCAAATAAAAAATGAAACCAGATTTATATTTTTAACATTTCCTTGTTATTCAGCCCATAATATCTTGAACATTCCAGTACCTTATATTTCACAAGATCATATTGTGCTCCCTTTGCACACATCTGCTGCTGGGTAACAATAATTGAGAAATGTTTTATTCATTTTAATTGATAAACAAATGTTTTGCATATGAAACATAATAAGTTCCAGATTCACATGGACATATTTCAAGATGTCACAGAAAATATTTCAGGGATGATGGTGACTGTGAGACCTGAATTCCCATGGATGCAGGAAAAAATATGATATAGAGTGGAAATAAATCAAGATTAGAATATGTAAATATGTATTCTCACACAATTTTGTTAAATAATGTACTAGATTTTGGATAAATTAAAATACTAATTTCTATCAACATGGAGGCTGAGAAAAGCTATCAAGTGGAAATACTGAGAAGCCCTACAGAGACAGAATTTTCCTTGTGCTTTACAAACTTTTATAAGTGTTTGATACAAGTTTGACATAGGAGTAGAGTAACAATACATTGACATGTAACTAGTTGACCTTCTAACCTTAATAGAATGCAGTGATTCATTCCTTTCTAATTTATCATTTTTGGAAAAGCCCAGAATGAAATAATTATTCTTTTCTAATTCATCTTATTACCAAAAGCCCATTGGAATAACATTTTGCTACTCATAAAAAAATATTGGCTCTTGAAATCACTGGATGATCTAAGATATATAATAAAGTTATTATTTGGACATGGTTCAAATATAATTCTTCAAATGAGAAATAGGAATAAGTCATTGTATTTGTTCAAAATAATATGGAATGAATCTCTCAATTAATTTCATTAGCTACTAATATAGACATTTTAAAGGTTGTGAAGCAGTTTATATAGTTTTAACAGGAAGAATACAACAGATATTATTGCCACATATGTAACAAGCTTCTGATAGTTTAAAAATATATTTTATTCAGGATATAATTTCTTAACTTTTGTGAATATAACACATTTTCTGTTTGTGTGTGTATCTGTGTTGCTTGTGTATGGCTCATGGTTGAAAGCTAGTAGAAGGACTTACTGTCAAATGATGGAAGAAATTCTGAGTAAAAACATTGGTCAGATTTTTACTGGAACATAATTAGGATTTCTAGATCTACTTCTAGATGTACTCAATTTTAGAAGTTACTAATTTTAATTTTGGGCTCAAACTTCAAACTTTTGGGGATAATGATATTTGAATTAGAGTCTACAGAGCTTCAATAAACATAAGATAAATAGTATGTGGAAAGTATATTCTAGGCTTATAAAGCAATGTTACATTTGAAGGCATATTTTGAAATCAATGATTTTTTAATTAAGGAAAATTATATTGAGTTTACTGTACTTATAAACCATTTAACTTATCAAACTTTCTCAACATTTCCTATTTACCTTTCAAGGAATGTCAAAATACAAAACAGATTTGCAGACCTAAAATCAAACAGTACCACGAAAAGAAGAAATTCTGAAAAACATAATTTCCAAGAAATGTAAAATAAAACATTCATAAAAGTAGACTAATGCCATTAACTGAATCAGAGGCTGCTAACTGTTAGCGAATGTTATATGCCCCGGAAAACAAGGTATTTTTATCCAAAGGCAACTAGTAACACTTAGAAAAAAAATTAAAAACAGTTCAAAACTGATGGAGAGAGTTTCTTTCCAAACACAAAGATCAGGGAAATGATATGTCGCCAAAGGAGGGTGTCTCTGGGAAGAAAGGGCTCAAGCAGTCTCAGGAGAGTCCCGAAGGAAGTGGTGTGCGTCAGAATTTAGAGGTGGATCCAGGCTGCATTTAGTCACAGCTGGTCAGTACGTGACTGGGAGTTGAGCTTTGCAGTCTCTGGATTGTTTTTCTACCTTTGTGTAATATATATATATATATATATATATATATATATATATATATATATATATATATATATATAATTCTTGTTTGAAGAAACTAAAGTGAGCTATAGATATATAAGAATTCAAAACAATGTAGTAAAAATCTAGGAGCACAAAATAAAATAGGCATGAATTACTTAAATGAAGATAATTTAATTATAAGCAATCTTATGATTATTTTGAAACTAAGAACAAAATAACAAATTGTAATTTCTGATGCTCCCAGATATTTGCTATTGGTACATACACGCTTGTTTTTAATGGTTTAAAAATTATAGAGGTAGGTGAATTCTGTGCTACAATTTTCTTTATTCCTCAGAAATATGATACTGAATCATACCTCAACATATACAGAAGCAACTCATAGTATTTTTGTAAAGTTATGCTTAACTGTAACATGCGTATTAAAAAGTGCATAATCTAAATGAACAAACACATGAACCTCCCCAAAGCATTCCCCTTTCACTGAAGCAGGACAGTGCTCGAGAGAAAGTAGTGAGACCATTCGTGAGCATTTATAAAAATTAATAATCATAACAGAAATGTATATCCTCAGTTGATACACATGTACATATATCATTCTTTGTCTAACACAAATAATTTGTTCTTTCTTTTTTCTTTATTTTGGGGAAGGGTCTACTTGTAGTGATTCTCCTGTTTACAGCCTCCCAAGAGCTGGGATTATAGGCTTGCACCACCATGGCCAGCCTGAATTGCCATCTCAGCGTGCCCCGGTGGCAAGGTAACAAACCCCTACTCCCTGAGCCTGCTTGCAGATGTTTTATTCCACTGAGCTATTTTGCCAGCCTATTCTCTCTCTCTCTCTCTCTCTCAGTCTCTCTCTCTCAGTCTCTTCCTTCCTTCCTTTCTTTCTTTCTTTCTTTCTTTCTTTCTTTCTTTCTTTCTTTCTTTCTTTCTTTCTTTCAAAGATACCAGGAATCAAACTCAGGACCTTGCAATTGCCAGGCAGGCACTTATCCCACTGACCTATATCCCTGGATTCCCTTTGTTCTTTCTTTCTTTTCACACTTGAAGGAATGTGTCCCACGTGTATATTTTGTTTCA
>PVKA01041105.1:0-18298 GCA_004027165.1 Ctenomys sociabilis | reverse complement strand
ACCTCCTGTGCACTGGGAGTGTGCTCTACCACGGAGCTAAATCTCCAGCCCTGAAAGTTTGTAAGTTTCCAAGTACCACTTTACCTTGCCAGTCATTGTGCCCAGGCCGGCGCCAGCTACAGAAGAGGTTCCATCTCTTAAACCCAAGGGAACCTCACCACAGGCCGATGTAAAGGTTCCTGCTTTCTGTATGCTAATGCGGGGTTCCAGAGTTCCTGGAGGAAGCGCTGCTAGTGCAAGGGATGTTTGTTGGGTTTGCTTTTTGTGCAACCAGCTCTGAGGATTGGAGTGTCTATGTGGTGTGTTCCTTTCCAAGAGGACCCTATCCAGAGTTCCTGTCCTGCTGAGAGCTTATAAAATTCCTCTTTAGCTCCAACACCTGGTGTGGATCAGCAGGTGCTCCTTGGCTGTTGTTTCTTGTAAAGTGCAGTCTTATGCAAAATGGCAACTGGGACTGAGCTGGTTTGTCTGCAGCTCTTCTGAATCGCCCTGTTTGCGTAGGCAGTCGCCTGACGGGCTTCTCCACCCTTTCCTGGAGGGGTCATTGTGTGAAATGATGGGTGATTCACTGTTATGCTGATCCCTTCCCCCTCCTGGGGACTGGAACGGTAGAGGCTAGGATTAGTGCTGGTCCGGTAGGAGTGGCCCGCTCCCCCAGGCTGGACCCTGTGGGCTCCTTTCACCTGAGAGTGAGATCTACTATACCGCCTCCTCAGTTCTGTGATATAGCAAGGTTGAAACACTGCTGGATGCCAGGTTGAAACACTGCTGGATGCCGCAACCAGGTGGCATCCTACTGAATGCTTTCCCATCCAGAGAGTGTACAGAGAGCTTGAGGGAGCAAGGCTGTTTGCTCTGAGGACTCCTATTGTCATCATCTGCATGATAATATTCGGACTGGAAACGTGGCCTTGGCAGATGCTGCTAAAGGGGCATTGGAGGCCTGGTCAGGCTGTCCTGGAGGAGACAGTGAAGTTCACTAAGGGCCATTTTGGGTGGCACAGATACCTCCTGGGATAGCTTGGTTCTGTTCAGTTGGCAGTGATAGCTGTGGAGCACCTTGGAATTGTAACAGCTTGTTCCCCTTAGTTGGTGATGCCTTGTATATACATCAACACTGTGAGGTGCACAGAGCATGCATCTTTATATCCAATCTGTCATGTAGGAAATATGTCGATGCCCAGTAAGGTTAGGGGACGTGGGTTAAGGCACATATTTATTAAATGCCAGAAGTGGGACTGGATCCTGCCTCTCAGATTAGCACATTAATTAAACACTTGGCACTGTACAACTCAGAAAGCCTGCTGGCCCTCAGGACAACTTTTCTCTGATGCTGGATTAATTTTTTTCAAAAACAATTGTATATTCTCATCAAGAAGACCAGGACTTGAGGGTGAGTAGACTTTGAAATTAGAATGGCCTGGGTCGGCCACTTGGTATTCTCCCTCCCGTGGGTTACTTGGATCACTCCAAGCCTCCTGTCTCCTGTGTCAAGCTGGAAAGTGATGTTTTCCCTGGAGGGTGTCACACTGATTTGGGGAAAGCACTGCCGACTGCCAGCCCTGAACCTGGGTTGTAAAGGCTCTGTGCCTGTGCTCCATTGGCAGCCCTTCACCTGGCTTTGCTCTCTTCACTCGTTTTGGCTCCTCTTCCGGTCTGTCTCAGAGCTGCCTGCAGTCAATAAGGGCTGGGGTGTGTAGGAGTGTTGGATCCCAGTTCTTCCACTTGCAGCTCTGTGACGATGACAGAGGAGCTTCTTAACTTTTCTGTGCTTCATTCTTCTCTGCACAATAGGAATAAGAAAGGTGCTTGCCTCTTAAAAGTTAAAAATCCATTCTAGATAAACAGCTCAGCACTGTGCATGTCATGCGTGCTTAATGAATGTTAGCTATTGTTAACTTGGAAGAGAGGGAGTGCGTTTCCCTGTAGGGATATCACAGATGGTAAAATTATTTTTTAATAGATAATTCAAACGGCTTACATTTACGGTATAAAAGATTCTGGTTTTAGTGTATTATTCTCATACCTGTGCTGAAATATTTTGGAGTAGGGGATTTTCCAACTATCAAAGAAGTCTTGCTTTGGTTTTACTTCTTAATGAGGCTAAACATTATCTGAAAGTGACTGGAATTTCCCAGAGTTAACTAGCTTTCTTTCACAACCACAGCCTTGCACTTCAAGCCCTCAAAGCATTCACCCTTCACAGTTATGCATGGGTTAAACTAGGAACCGAACTGTTGTGTAGAAGTGAGTGTGTGAGGCATTGGAGCCTGTGTGAGGATGGGTGGCTGCCTACAGCCAGCGTCAGGTTTCAGAGCCTTTGCCACTCTGAAACTGAGAGCATTTGTGGTCATCTTGATGTGGTTTCCTGCCCAGTGACACTGACCCTCTGCTGGGTGAGAGGTCCCAGAAGACCTCTTGATTTACTGCCTGTTGTGCTAGTTTCTTCAGGTCACCGAAAGAATCTGTTGTGATAAATATTTAATTTTTCCTTAGATATTTTTGTGGTGCTGGAGGTTGACTGTAGGGCCTTTAAGCTGAGCTCTATAACCCGAGCTTTTTTTGTTTAGATGTAAAGGCACCAAGGTACCCAAGCAAGGCTCCAACTCAGGGCTCTGCGTTGGCCTCCTGCAGTGGTGTAGAGGTTTGTACCACTGCACCTGGCTTCAGTATGTATTTCTAAGAGGAAAGGAAAAAGAAAGAAGGTCCTTTGGATTTTTTGGGTTTTTTTTACGTTTTATTTGTCCATGTAAATATTACATGACGATGAGATTTGGGGAAGTTAGCGTGACACTAAAAGGTTGCAGGGTTTATGTTTTTTTCCAAGGTGAAGATTGAGGCCAAGACCTTGCACGTGCTAGATGAGTGATCTGCCACTGAGCTACACCCTGATCCCTCTTGACTATTAAAAGCAAAATTTGTTTTTAAAAAAATAAAAAATCAAAGATAGGCCTGGAGAGATAGTTCAGTAGCATAAGCACCTGCCTGGCAAGCCCAAGGTCCTGAGTTTGATCCCCAGTACTGAATGAATGAATATCAAAGATAAATCTCTAATGCCTGGGCAGAGTTTGAATTTTTCTCTCCAAATTCAGGAATGACTCACTTATTTTTAAGTCAATTTTAGTACAAAAGTAATCTCATAATTACAAACATTGTAGAATAGCAGAGTTTCGCTGTAGGACTTTCACTTTGCTTATGAAAGAACATTGTAAAGATATACATACTTACAGTGCTCATATGGAAAAAAAAATAGAGCATAAGTCGCTGTTCATGTGCCAGGGCTGCTATTATAAAATGTCACATATCAGGTGACTTAAACAGAAATGTAATGTCTCATAGATGAGCAGTGGGGCAAGAAATCCAAGATCAAGGTGTGTGCAGGGCTGGTTCCTTGGGGGGCTGAAGGGAGTGTATTCTTAACAGTCTCCTGCTATTTGGTAGTTTGCCCTCAGTCTTTTTGGCAGTCTGCCTTCTGCTTTGTCACCCCAGTGCCTGCCTCCAGCCTCCCCATGTCAGTTTTCCTTGAAAATGTCCTGCTCCTCTTAACCTACCTAAATATACCTGCAGTGGCCCTGGTTCTCAAAAAAGATTTGGAGTTAGGACTTCAACATATGGGGTTGAGGATTTGGTACTGGGAATCAAACTCAGGACCAGGAGCTTGCCACTGAGCTGTATCCCCAGTGAGTTTTGTGTTTTTGATTTTTTGAGACAAGGCCTTGATTCTACATTGGCCTCAAACTTGCAGTGATCCTCCTGTCTCAGACTCCCAAGAGCTGGTATTCCAGGTGTGCACCACCACAGCTGGCCCAAATTATGAGTTTTGAAGGACACAGTTCAGCCTATAATACCATGGTCCTTCTGCCACCTCTTGCGGTGTTCAGCTTGCTTAGGCTCTAGCCACTAGAAGCAAAGTCAGCTGTTTCTAGGAACAGTTGTTGTAGGAGCATTGGTAGCAGGACATGGTACGTTCTCATGTGCAAACTTGTGATGTTTCTGTTTTGATGTGCAAACCTGGGAACCATAGCTTAAACTTTCTTCCAGTGAGCTCTTCACTTGGAAGATTATGGAGAAATCCTCTTTGTAGAGTCTCTTGAATAATTGGCCTCTTTTCCTTCCCCACCCCCAGCTTCTGAGCTCAGACAGTGGGGAAACTTACATCCAAGGTGCAGGCCTGACTAAAAGGCAGGTGCCAGGGGCGCTGGCCCTGCAGCGTGGCCCCTGGGTGCTCACAGCTCAGACACCGACTGGTAGTGTGGTCTGCAGCACTCTTCTTACCTGTGAGCCTTGGTGCCCTTACTAGAAAGTGGGCTTAAGAGGGAGTTGCTGAAGGATTACATGTAAGCTAAGTTGGTACATGGGCTTTATATACAGTAGGCTTTCAGAGTTAGCTGATGTTGCAATGCAACCCAGGCTCTGCAGTAACCTCATACTTTGGCGCATCTCTCCATTTGTTTTGGGGAGGCTCCACTGTGCCCCCTAACTGACAGGTGTGTAGTTTTGTTTTTCAAGGCTCCCAGGTTGGCCACAGTGCCCGGTCCCCACTGGCTTTTGTTCAGTTCAGTCCCACAGATCCTCCACCTATAGCCTACTTTCCAGATAAAACTTTTCCCCCAAACAGCCTCACACTCCCTCTTACTCTGTTACCTTTGCCTAGCATGCCCTCCTTTCAGTCTTCTTGAGTCTGTCACCAGTAAATTCTCAGGCTGGCTCAATTATCAGTGCATCAACAGAACATTTCCTCTTCTTTCCTGAGCCCTGCTGCACCCTGTAACCTTTCTGCTGGAGGACTTGGCACCCTCTGCTTTGAACTGCAGTGACTTGAGTGTGGAAACTAGGTTTCAGTTTCAAGCTGTAGAAAACAGGGCGAGGAGCAGAGGGCAGTGCCACCACAGGCAGCTGCTGGGTACTTATCATCTATCACTCTGCAGGGCCTTCGCAGCACTTCAAGGCCCCCTGACCCTGAGTGCATGTGTGGCCTTTCAAGGCCAGCGTCCCACCTAGAAAGTAGGCCAGATCTAAACTCCTGACCATCTAATACTAGTGACTTGAGTGGATAGGGCAGTGGAGATCAGACTTCCAGGCTGGCAGGACACCAAATCAGGTGGCAAAACTTGGACTGTTTAAAGTTACAGAGCACATTAGTAACTGCTCTCTCTGGGCATTGACCAGCTGTACTCTTCTTGGATCAAGTGAGCCATCCTCTCCCCCACTTACTGCAAAACTTCAAACCGAAAAGCTTCTATTCATAGCAGCCTTGGGATAGGAATAGTTCTCGGAACTGAATTGTTGAACCTCAGTGTAAATACTTTCTGGACACCCAATCTTGCTGAGGCACATTGCTGAGTTCTCACTGGCCACATTCCTGGTCAAGTTGCAGGTGATGGTTGGCAGCGTGCAGTCCTACCTTGGGGCAGACATGGATTTTTGAAGTTGGCAGGAAGTGGGTTCCCATCTATATCAGTAGGGCTCCTCCAGAAAAAGGATGAATAGAGTAAGTAAATATGTGCACACAGAGATTTATTTCAAGGAGTTGGCAGACATAGTTGTAGAAGCTGACAGTCCAAACTTCAGGGCAGCCAGAAACCCTGGGAATCTAGGAGCTGAGGGTTTATGATAGAATTTTTCTTCCTAGCTAGGGGTAGGGATCTAAAAGTTTGCTTTGAAATCCTTTTTCTTTTTCCCTGTATTTAGGACAGGCTTTCACTACGTAGATCAGATTCATAGTGATTCTCCTGTTTTCAGCCTCCCAAGTGCTGGGATTACAGGTGCACACCACCATGCCATCTCAACTTGCCTGCGGAGGCCGGCACAGCACGGCTCACCACGCCACATCAGGGATCAAACCCTGGCCACTGTGCTCTGCCTAAGCAGATGCTTTAGTCCACTGAGTTATCAGGCCAGCCCTTTTAAATCCTTGCAACTAATTGAATAGAGCACACCCAGACTGGAGGGTAGGGCTTGAATCCAGGATCTCTCCTCTTGCTTCACCCTCCAAAGTAGTTGAGATTTCAAACTGGAGTCCCTGTGCTGTCCCACCCAAATTCTTTTTTTTTTTTTTCTTTTGCAGAACCAGGGATTAAACTCGGGCCATTGTGCTTCCAGGGAAGTGTTTATTCTACTGAGCCATCTCCCCGGCCCCCCACCCAAGTTCTCAAAAGTACATAAAGTGGGATTGCCACACCTACAGATGTCTTCAACAGCAACACCTGCATTGATGTTCAGTGGCATAACTTGGTACTGTGGGGTAATTACAGTGACATAAAATTAATCACCTTAAATAAACCGCATCTCTAGAGAAGCCTCTGAACCTTGGTTCTCAAATTGGCTGGAGGAGAAGATTGATATTCATTTGGGGGCATTCTTGTGAGAATGACATCCTGTTAAAAGGGCTAGTAAGGTTGCCCGTATGTTAATAGGTGCGCACTGTGTGAGTGTTGTTACTGCCTAGCTCCAGATCAGATCCCCAGGAAAGTGTGTCCTCTGCAGGTAGCTGCCAATGACTGCCCAATCATTCCAGCACCTGCTGGGTTTTAAAAGGAACCCTTCCCACCCCAAGGGGAAATCCAGCAGGGACTGGTTAGAAGAACTGAGGCTGTTTGTGCTAAGATATCACAGAGTCTAAGCACCTGCCTGTCAAGTGCAAGGACACAGATTTGATCCCTGGTACCACATACTGTGCCAGTCCTGTGCCGAGCCAGCCACCAAAACCCGGTGTGCTGGCACATGACTGTAATTCCAGAGCTGGGGAGTCTAAGATAGGAGGATCACTATGAATCTGAGCGAGACCGTGTATCAAATAAATAAGTGAGTACAAGGTTTTTTTAAAAATTTAAGAAATTAAGATGTCATACATTTTGTTGACCAGCTGGCCTGTGTAGCTGCTGGGGTAAACAAACATTAAAAGAGTCCTTGGATGAATCCCTGCCCCCAGTCTGGAACATGTGGGAGGAATTGTTTGTGTGAGAGGTAGTCGCATTTAAAATTAGAGCCCTGGTTTGGAGCTCCTGTGTGCCGTGGAGGCCTGTGCTGGAAGATGTCCTTTCTGGTTCCTACCTGGCCTCTTGGTGAAGTAGCTTAGCTTCAGCCACCTGGACAGTGTCTGCTGAGAACTTGCTGTCTCCCTGCCTCCTCTCCAGGGCCTTGAAATGTGAGTTTAGTTCATCTTGCATTTTATCGTGAAAATTTCAAAAGTGGACAGAATAGGCACTGAGATCATGCCGCCTTGTCCCCAGCATCCGTGTTTGTGGCTGGTCTTCACACATGCACCTGCACTGCTGTTCTTTTGCTTTGTTTCCTTTTCCAGAGCTGAGGCTGGAGCCTGGGTTACTAGGCAAGTGCTCCACATCACCACACTGCCAGCCTCTCTGTACACAGAAAGAAACTTCATCTTTTCTGGTGTTCCTGTGCCTACTCTTTGCAGAGACTGGAAGAAAAGCTGAGCTGTGACCCTTTCCTCACTCTTACTCCCTTCATTGGCCAAAAGCTGGTGAATACGCTTGTGCTGCAGCCTGAATCTGAACTGCAAGGGCCCTTTAGGCCTAACCCCAGTGCCATTAGCACACCTGGGAGAATTACTAGTGTTATTTCCTGTTGGATCGAGTCCATCAAGCTTCCGCATAGCTTTTCGCGGTTTGTTTGAACATCTTGCATTGTGCTGAGCTGGTTATACATGATTAGGTAGTATTCAGACAGGAGCTGCATTTGTATGTAGGCTCAGCTGCTCCAGCATCAAGGTTAGAACCTGTGAAGGAACAAGAAGCAGGTAGGAGTCTGTGTGGGCAGGGGTGACAGCAGCTTCCCCCTAGGTGGCTCCAGGAATGAATGGCTTCTCAGAGCCAGTGGCCTGGAGCGGACAATGGGAGGGCGCCTGCAATAATAAGAAACGCCCTGACCTCCTCTTTGCCCACCCCCACCCCCACCCCAGCAGCTCTGCTCCAGCCTCCCTCTGGTGGTTCTAGCTGGCTTCCAGCCAGCCTGGCAGCCCCAGTTAGCAGGGCTTGGTTCCACAGGCCACACACATGAATCTAGAGGGGCAAACGGGAGCCTGGGGCTAGGAGCTGGCTCTGAAATGAGACTGCCTGCAGCCAGAGCCTGCCTGGTCCTGTCCCTCGCTGGCTGTGTGAGTTAGGTGCATAGCTTGCCTCCGTTTCCTCGTCTCTAAGAGTGATAACCGTAGGTACGTGCCTTGCAAGGATGTGGAGCGGCTTCAGTGAAATAATGTCCCTGGTACCTGGCCCAAGGAGACTGCTCGGTGAACATGAGCTATAATTATTATAAATTGCCATTAAGAACCGCCCAGGCCAAACAGTACACAGCTTCTCTTTGTCTGGTTCCTTGTTTCTCCCAGACCTGCCGACTCCAGCTTGTGTCCTGCCTTGCCCCATGCGCAGTGGCCCTCACCCACAGGCACCTCACTAGTCTTTGTCTTTGAAGGTTCATCCACCTCCTAAGGTCAAAGCAGGTCTCGATCCATCCTCCCCCAGATGAGTAAATGAAAGGCCAGCAGAGACTGCCCACGGAGGGTATTTTCAGGGGCAAGGTCTCTTGCCGTTCCTCCGGTCCCAGGCTATGTAATAAGCACAGCCGCCAGTGAACCGGGCATTCAGAGACTTTGTAGAAAGAGAAGGCAGTTTTGGTCTTTTTTTCCCCTTCCCACTCATCTCCTTTCCTGATGGAGGAAAAATTTATCCAGGTCTTTCTGCCCTGCTTCTCACATGGACTACAAGGCTGATCAGCAGGAGGGCAGAAGGTGTAAATTTACAGCCCTGCAGAGTAGAAGAAGCCCAGATAATTGTTATTTAGCTGTATCGGTGCCATAAGAGAATTTCTAGAACCACAAGGTTATACAGACCAGGAAGAACCTAGTGTGGGTTAGACCCAAACTGAGAAGGGTCCAGCCGTCTCCTGAGGACGTGGTGGTCATTTCCCACCAGAGCCTTTTTGCAGGGACGGACAGTGTTTCCCATGGGTGCCAGTGCCAGCAGGTCACGGGGCTCTGCTAACATGCTGCCCTTCATGAGGTTGCACTTTGTTTTTAAAATTGATTTCTAGCCTCACAGGGCAAAAAAAAAAAACTTCTGTACAAATAAAAAGTAACTTGATGGGTTTAACTTAACGTGTCTTTAAGTTAAAAGCATGGACCATAAGCCTCCAGTGTCTGCAACAGTGCTTCTTACAATACATGTCCTTTATCTCATCTTCAAGCCATGAAGTTGAGGAAAACAGAACAAGAGAGGGCAGACCTACCAGGGGCTGGAGGCACTTTCTTCTGAAAGTCTGACTGGACAGCAGTTTGTCATTAATTGCTGTCCTCCCTTCAGTCTGGAGCCACCACTACCATCTTCATACTCACGGTGTATCAGTATCTATCAGACTGTACCTGCTAGCATACTACACTTCTAAAGCCTTTTAATTATTAAATAAAGACAGAACTGAGGTAGGTGGGTGTAGGAAATGTATAGGCTTGGATACCATTAAGAGAGGAATTTGGAACAGCCTTTTTGATATATCTCATGAAAAAGTCAAAAAAAGTGTCAGGATAGTTTCTTTAAAAAAATGAACATTTGCTAGATGTACTGCCTGTAATCCCAACACTCGGGAGGCGGAGACAGGAGGATCACCACCAATTAGAGGCCAGCCTGTACTACACAGTGAGAACTTGTCTTGAAAAATGGCAAGGAGGGGGATGAGGTGTATAAAATTCCTAGTTCAATAAGAATTTAGGGGGAATTCTTTTAGACTTACAAGAATAAGGAATTCTGGGCCAGCCAAGTAGCTCAGCGGATTAAAGCACCTGCAAGCAGGCACAGGGACCAGGGGTTAGGGGTTCAATCTCCCAACCTGCCACCCCCAGGGTGCACTGAGACAGCGATTGAGACTGGGCATGGTGGCACATACCTGTAATCCCAGCTCTTGGGAGGCTGTAAACAAGTGGATAACTACAAATCCCATCTAGTAGTGAGACCCTGAATACCCTGTAGACCATTCCCCAAAAATACCAAAAAAAAAAGAGGAATAAAGAAATTTGATGTTATATAAGCCTTTTAATTTATTTTTGAAAGGCTACATAATAACAATAGCAAGACCTAACAATATTACAGAGAACTGCAAGCTGGACATTGTAGTATAGGCTTGTGATCCCAGCACTCTGGGGGATGGAGGCAGTAGGATCACAAATTCAAGTCCAGGCTGGACAATTTGACAAGTTAGCACAATCCTGTCTCAGAATAAAAAACATAACAAAGGTCTGGGAATGTAGCTCAGTACAAGAACCCTGGGTTCAATCTCTAATAGAAGGAGGGAGGGTGATTACTCTTAAGGAATATTGATGCCAAATATTAAATAAGTTACAAACCAGACGTACAAAGAATAAAAAAAGTGTTAAGTGTTTGTATAACAGATCTTCCCAAAACTTAATGGCTTAATTCTCGACATTATCTCAGTGTTCACTCTGTTCCTGAGCAGCTGGGCCGAGTGGCACCTTTGGGGCCTTGGGAGGGCACAGCCAAGGTATATTGGTTGGGTGGCAGCCATCTGAAGGCTGGCCTGCGGCCTGCTGGCAGGCCACAGCTCCTAGCTGCATGGCCTCTCCATGGGGCTGTTGAATGGCCTGTGACCTGTGTGGGTGACCAGGCAAAGGGCCAGGAGGAAGCCCCCATGCTGTTCTGTCAGATGTACCTTGTTAAGTTGCTTGGAGGCAGTTCACTAAGGCCAGCGCCCACCTGAGTGGAACAAAATTAAGCTCCAGCTCATGAAGTGTCAAATAATTTGTATACATTTTTATATCTATTGATGATGTTTTAGCATCATTTAATTTTTTTCTTTTTTTGTACTTTTATTATTTTTAAAGAATACAAAATAGTGACAGAAGAAAACAGCATTATACATGATATAAGATTTCACTAAACAAAGTAATAGGAATCCAACAATGGTTGCTGTATTACATGATGCTATGTGCAAATTAGTTTTTCAGATTAACAGATATAAATATATAAGTTCTGTTTTTAAAAAAAGCAATAACTAAAAAGTTATAAGAAATTCAAGACAGGAAAAATATCAGTAAAAACAAAAATTGTAAGCATTAACTGCTCTTTATTTTTTACATTCATATAATTAGAATTCTCAAAGTATAAAGGAGTAGGCAATAAATATTTAAAGATTTAAAAATTTCTCAATTTAGTTCAACTTATAATACCACATTTCCAAGAAAAATGAACCTTTTGCACAAGAAATTTAAATCAAATCATACCAAGATACAGAAAGATGAAATTGTCCAAAACTTATTATAAAGAAAAAAATGATTAAAGCATATCACATGAAGTTGAGCCGGGCGTGGTGGCACATGCCTATAATCCCAGCACTCAGGAAGCTGAGGCAGGAAGATTGTTGTGAGTTGAGACCAGCCTGAGCTACAAAGTGAGCTTAACACCAGCCTGAACTGCATAGTGAAACCCTCTCTCAAAAAGACCAGGAAATAAATGAATAAATAAAAGCATGTACATGAAAAATACTAGCTACAGAAAAACAAAATTAAATAGCATCTTTTTGTTGTTTTATTGAAGTACAAATATCAATGAGACAGTTTTAAGATACCTTGAGAAGATGGATTTGATAAATTAATACACTGCAAACTGTTTTCATAATGTTTTAGTATCATAGAAGGTGCATACATGATATTATACTTACAGACATTATGATAGCATATGTCTCTTATCAGTAAATTAAGAGAGTAGCTGTTTATTAAATAGCATCTTATTCCACATTAGAAAGAAAAAAAAAAAGGACCAATTGTGTAAGAAACTAGACTAATTAAAGGACTGAAGGGAAAAAAAAGATCTATCCTTTGAATTTTTTACTTAGCAAACACACCTTTGAGAACTAAAAGTAAAATGTTTTCTAGTTATACAAACTTGAAATATTTTAATATCTCCAGACATAGCATGTAGGAAATGACAAAGAGCATAACTCAAAAGGCAAGAGAAGCTGCAGTATGCTCCTGGATGAACAATAAAGAGCTCTCAAAGTGATTGTTATGCAGGACTATATAAAATATAGTAGATGAACCCTTATTTAAAAGGTCATTGAATAATCCCAGCACTCGGGAGGCTGAGGCAGGAGGATTGTTGTGAGTTCGAGACCAGCCTGAGCTACAAAGTGAGTTTAAGGCCAGCCTGAACTGCATAGTGAGACCCTGTCTCAAAAAGACAAAAAAAAAAAAAAAAAAAAAAAAAAAAAAAAAAAAAAAAAAAAAAAAAAAAAAAAAAAAAGTCATTGAAGATTTCTATGAAACAGTACCAATCTTATGTCAGGTTATACACATTTTTTTTATATATATATGTGTGTATAAAGTTCAGGGAAGAAGTAATATAAAGTCAATAGAAAATGGAAATACACTTTTTAAAGTTCCTAATACTAGGAGAAGATATATGATGTCTTTTAGACAAATTGTAATTCAAAGATATAAATCTTAAGATTAAGATTAAGCAATATTCAGAAAATTAAATACTAATTAATTAAAATTAAATATTTCAAAACAATTGAACTAAGAAAACGTTTTCATGATAGTAAAGAAGTACTAAGAATTAAACATAAGCTAAATACTGGAATGACAAATAAATGACCCTCACATCTGACAATTTGGGGATAGGATATCACACAAAGTTCTAGTGTGTTGTGGACATGGATAATGACCATGACACTTTCTGGTGGCCAGGTGTCACTTGTGGGACTGAGCTACAGCTATTTTTGAAATCCACCCTGTGGACCCATATGGAATCATGACCCAAATGGCCCAAGAGAATGCCGTTTGTGGAGTGTGCTGATGGAAATATTTTGCTGCTATACACAAAAGAATAACTGAAAGGCTACTATTGCATACCTCTTATTATTCTCCTGTGTTTAATTGTTTGCCCTATTTGGTAGGTTCTTTCCATTCTTGTTCATGGGGTTTTGCTCCCTCTCTAGAACATCAGTTAGTAGTCTGTGTAGGCTTGGCTTTGTCATCGTGAAATTCTTTAGTTGTTCTTTGTCATGGAAGTATTTTACTTCTCCATTATACTTGAAAGAGAGTTTTGCAGGGTATATCAGTCTGGATTGGAATTTGTTTTCTTGCAAGACTTGAAGTACTTTACTCCATGCTCTTCTTGACTTGATGGCTTGTGAAGGGAAATCTGCCGTTATTCTGATGGGTTTTCCTTTAAATGTGATGTGTTTCTTTTGTTTAGCAGCTTTTAGTATACAGTTCCTGTGCTGAATTTCTGGGATCTTGATTATTATATGTCTGGGAGTGGTTTTAATGAGGATGATGTTATTTGGAATTCTACATGCTTCAGGTTACTGAATGTCAGATTGTTGCTCCATATTTGGGAAGTTTTCTGCTATTACTTTTGCCCATGTTCTTTTGATATCATTTGTATTGACTCCTTCTCATTGATGCCTATTAGTCTCACATTGTTCATCTTTGCATCATCTTGCAGGTGTTAAATTATTTTTTCCTACATCCTAGTTGTTTTTAAGAGATCTTTGCTTACTTTTTCACTAGCTGCAATGGTGTCTCTAAGGTCAGAGAGTCTATCTTCACTTTCACTCAAACGGATTTGCCAGCTTGTGATTGAGGTTTTAATTTTCCGTATATCACTTTGGATCTGTTTCATGCATTCTATTATTTCTTTCCTATATTGCTTATTCAGGGGTTCCATCATTTGTATATTCTGCTCTATTTTTTTTATCAGTGTATTCTTTAGAAGCACTTACTACTTTTATAGTTATCACTAGTTTTGTTTTTTTTTTTTTTACTTCAGAAATTATTTCTGATCTGATTTTTTTCCATACCTTTCTGTAGTTCTTTCCTCACTTCCAACACTATTGTTTCTGAGATCTCAGGTGTGTGATTTCCAATTTCTTCTATGCTAGTGTCTTCATTTGTACTGGGTGGACTCAGGGCCTGAGACTGCTTTTTGTTCCTTCTCTTAGTCATTTTGTGTATCACTAATTTTTCATCTTTGGTGTAGAGCTGAGATAGAGTTATTACCTTAGTACCAGGTCCGGTTCTACGAAGTTCAGACTCCTCCAGGTGGGTGTGGCTTGGGTCTGGCTGCTGGGCTCCCCTTCTTTCTGCTGCAGCCTTGCAGGTGAACCCTTTGTGTCACACTGGCAAGATGTTCTGCTCCTGAATCAGCTGGGTGGGTCTTGCCTCTAGCCTCTTTGCTGGGAGTTCTGCTGAAGGGTTCCATGCTGGGCCTGTCCTCTGGATGGGATGATGATCCAGCGGCCGGGACGGTCTCACACACCGGGCCTGCGCTCTGTGTTGGATGGTATCCGGGGGCTCCAGGGCTGTCTCACCCACTAATTTATCTTTTTGAGACAGTCTGGTTCTGCAGTTAGGGCTGGCCTGGTGCACTATGTAGCACCCTGGTGTGGGGAGGTCTTCTGTGTTGGGATTACTGAATTACAGGGTGCAGTGCCACCAGGCTGTCTGTCCATTTTTATTTCTAAAAACAGTCTTCAAATATAGGAACAGCTGGATATTCCCCCTACTAAATGCTGAAATATATTCTTGAATCTAATAAGTTCTTACATGTAAGGCAATGCTGATCCAGCTATCCTTAGTTTAACCTTGTGGAGTCCCGTGTCACCCCTAACTACTACGAAAGAATAGTTTGTATCTTTTAGACTGGGGCAAACTCCAAAGGGTTAAAAGACATCTTTACTCTTTTTCCCTTCACATAAAGACCTTGTCTTCTTTCTTTCAGCAGGTGCTTTGGTATCTGCTGCCTTCTGAAGGCGCAACGCTGTGCAGCTCCCTTTTCTTCTGAATCATTTCCTTGTGGAGATGCTCTAGCATCTCTTCAAGATAAAATGGCACAAAACCTTGGCCTTCATTTGCATCTCCTCTCTAACCAAAATTCTGGGGACTGAACCCAGTGAGTCTTGTCTGAGCTGCCTCCCCAGTCGTTTGCATGTGAGACAGTTCTCACTAAATTCCTGAGCTAATTTCAAATTCGTGATCCTCCTGCTTTGGCCCCCCGGAGTACTGAGATTGTAGGTGTGGGCCACCATGCCTGGATTGCATTCCTTCTTCTTTAGCACTGCATCAGTGGGCTTTCTCCATATTGGTTGAAGGCCACCAATAGTTCTCCATGTTTGTGTTGTACTATTCCCAAGCAGTATTTCAGCACAGCACACTGCTACCCTCTTCTTGCAACTGCCCCCAGTTCCTCACTGCTGGTCACTCTATGTTGTGTGTACTACTGGCTTCTCTGCCAGGCCCCTGGCTGCTGCTGACTCTGTGCTAAGCCCCCTCCTCACTTGCTACTCTCTTGCCGGGAATCTCATCTGTTCCTGTGATGCTCCCCCTCCCATCTTGGTGTTTGTAGTTTGTCTCCAGTTCAGATGTCTGCACAAACTTCCAGGTCCTCTCACCATTGTAACTGATACTTCTATTTCACTTCTTCCCCTTGTCACCGGGCATTGAACTCAGGGCTTTCCCACAGAGCTAGGTCTCCAGCCCATTGAAAATTTTTTGAGACAGACCCCAGTTGAGCCTTATTCTTGCGAGCCTCATGCCTCAGCCTCCCAAAGTACTATTATTTGCATCCCCCACTTTGTTTGCTTGACTTTTCACCTCTAACACAGTCACAACGGGGCCATCACTCAGTCTCCCTGCCATATGTCTCTGCATCACCTGTGAGAGGTATATAATTGTCCAGTGGGGTGGCATGGTGGTGTGTGCCACCCAGGTACCACTAGCCCAGAGCCAACAAGAGCACGTCAGATTTAACATATTAGAATGAAAGAACTGCTTTCCTTTTAAAGTGTTCTCCGTATGATTGATTATCCATGTTACTCAAGTAAAAATCAAGGAATCATCTTTAGTTCTTCCCTTCCCTTTGCTTTCTCCCAATCAGTAGTTCTCAGCCAGGCCCAATGTTACAGCTTTTGTCTAGATGTCCCCCTAAAGCCTCATACCATCATGTGGGGTAGGCTTTTTGGGTGGTGGTTGAATTTAGAGTTGGTGACAGATTATTCATAGTGCAGTGCTAGGATTAAAGCTGGGTGACTGCTAGGTCATTCCACTGATTGGATTGGCACTGCCCTAACCCCAGCAGTCTGGATAAGACAAAAGGGGCAGCCAAGCATGGTGGCATGCACCTGTAATCCCAGCACTCTGGAGGCTGAGGCAGGTTTTGTGAAACCCTATCTCAAAACAGGCTCCCCTCCCCCACAAAAAGTGTGTGTGTGTGTATGTGTGTGTGTGTGTTTGCCTAAAGGCATGTAGGAAGTTTGTCACACCCACACACTACAGTGATGTGGGTGAGCATTCAGTTATCAAGACTCAGGTTATCTTTTATGTCAGAAGATGCTAGGAATCATGCCAAAACAGAAATGTAAAATTTCTACCAAAACCAATAAAGTCTATGATATTACTTACTGAAAGGAAGTCTTGCAGCTATTTTTTTGTCACAAAGTGTCTTAAGTTTTTGAAGCACAAATTCCCAAAACTTCAGTATGGGCTCGAAAAGATGACAATCTGATTTTCAGCTGTCAATGGATAAAGTGGCCATTCAGGAATACAGTTAGGCAGTAAAGCTATTAAGTCATCAAATATTAAAAAAAAAAAAAAAAAAAAAGGCCGGGGAGATAGCTCAGTAGAATAAGCGTTTCCTTGGCAAGTGCAAGGGTCTGACTTCAATCCCTGGTTCCGCCAAAAAAAAAAAAAAAAAAAAAGGCAGGGGACTGGGGAGAGAGCTCAGTGGCATAAGTGCCTGTCTGGCAAGTGCAAGATCCTGAGTTCAGTCTCCAGTACCACACACACGCATGCACATGCACACATTGGATATTGATAATCCTGGTCATTTTGCAAACTAGTGTGAATCTAGCACTTCTAGCACTTGTGGTGATATTAGCAGTGGTAATGAGCAGACTTTCTCCTGCATTCTACCAGGAAACAGACCAAATACAATGGGGACAGGACCACAGCTGTACAAAAAAAGCATAGTAGAAAAGCAAGTTGGTCAGTAATCTAGCTTGACAATCAGAACAGACCATGGTAGAAGTCACTGAGCAGTGAGGCCATTGCAGATTATTGAGGAGAAAGCTTCTGCTTGTGAGCTTCCTTTTGAGAAAGTAAAGTCAGATTCCTTCAAGAAATCCTTTACATGAAAGAGTAAAAGCTTTGAGAAATTCTGTAAGTAAATGCAGGGCATCAGGAATAACTTGCTTAGGAGTAAATAATACAACGGTAAGCATGTTTAGAGGAAATTCGCCAAGTCAAACCAAGTTTCTAGGTCAGCCCCTCGTTCTGTGCAGGTGCAAAGTTACAAAGATGGTTCTGAAAGAGACTTTGCCTGGAAGACAAAAGAAACCTTAAGGTTCTTGTAAGCCCCAAATTATGCTTCATGCCAAAACCCTCATCAGCCTATCTCATTAGTGAAGAGCTTGGAGATGACAAGAACTGTAACTCTTAACTACCATCTTATGGAGACCAGAGCCCGTTTATGAGTCTTCTCAGAGGCTCCTCAGAGAACTTGAAGGGAAACTGAGACATTAAAATCGGATGGTCAGAGTTTTGTAGAGTGTGGTACATATTTTTTAATGAAGAAACCACTGCATCACAAGACAGAAGAGCATGGTCTCACCTTTCCCTCGATTCAAGTTCCCAGAAGCAGATTTGAAAAATAAGACATCATAACTTGAAAAATTATTGCCTGGATTTTTGGATTCTCTTCAGATGACTTTAGGACATTACATTCAACTTGAAAGTCTTGTACAAACTTCCAGGTTAACAAACAGAAATATAAGGGCCTGCCAAATAGCTCAGCCAATTAAAGTGCCTGCAAGCAGGGGCAGGGGCCAGAAGTTTGATCCCTGGGCCTGCAGTGCTGGCCCCACCCCCAGACTGTGCTGAGACACCAATTCATTCTGGGTGTGGTGGTGCCTGCCTGTAATCTCAGCACTTGGGAGGCTGTAAACAGGAGTCTCTAGCAGTGAGATCCTGAACACCCTGTAGATGCTTCCCTAAAATACAAGAAAAGAAAAAGAAAAAAACACAGAGAACAATGGCCCTGGAGTCTGGCTGCAATGGCCTCCAATTTTAGAAAAGCAAGCATGGCGTCAAGTGCTCCGAGAAAAAGGATGGGTCCTAAGCTAGAGCTGACTGAAGAGCAGAAACAGGAAACCCGGGAAGCTTTCGATCTCTTTGATGCAGATGGGACAGGGACCATCGGTGTAAAGGAACTAAAGGTGGCAATGAGAGCCTTGGGCTTTGAGCCCAAGAAAGAAGAAATCAAGAAAATGATAA